>JASANZ010002231.1:0-84157 GCA_030849805.1 Sergeia podlipaevii
ACACCTGCGTGCCCTCCTCACGCACAAGAAACCGGTACATGCCCATCGTGCCAGGAATGGAGGTGATATTGCACGTTAGCGTAGACTGCGTGCGCTTAGTGACCGTGCATGTAGGAAAGTCATACCCGACCTCGTCATAATAGTAAAAGACGACCTCGTACGTGACACTGGTGTCAAAGTTGCCGATAATCAACCAGTTGGTGCCGGACGTGGGCCACGTGCCAGACTGCCCGGCGACGAGGAAGCGGTCAGCGGAGGCGACCGCATTGTTCCACCCGTCCACGCCTGACGAGGTACCAAAGTTGCCAATAACCAAGTTGCCTGCGGGGATCGTCTCGCTGCCATCGGACAGCGTAATGGCCTGCTGCCCGAGCACGGTCTTCGCTTCGTCCGCGACGGTCAGCTTGCACGTCAGAGTGGCGCCGCTCATCACAATGTTCGCGCACGTGAGGCCGCTGTTGGCCCCACCGATCGTTACGGTGGTTATGGGTGTGCTCGGAGCGGTGTCAAGTGTCAGCGTGACAGTGGCGCCGTTTTCACACTGGCCATTGGAGCCTTTGCAATCGCCGTTCGTGACAGTAAGTGCAAGCACTGACACGCTGGAGCTTAGCAGCAGCAGCATCAAGAGCGAGAGCGGCAGCAAGGGCACCAAGGGTGGGGTCGCCATGGCGTTGGTGTGTGGCAGAGGTGTGAGGATGTGTGCGGATCTGTGGTTGTGTGATAGGTGATTGTCTGTAACGACGGTGAAGTGTAAAAAGATATCTCTTGGAAGAGCGATACGTACTTGTCGTATGTACAGTTAATGTAAATGTGTATATAAAAAGAAAGAGAGGGAGGGAGAAAAAAAGGAAAGAGGAATGAGGGCATAGTAAGAGGGAAACAGAAAGAAATAAGCCATTAAATGCAAAGTCACAATAGACAGCATCAAAGAAATCAGGAGTGTATGACTATTCATGCAGTGGAAGATATATTTTCCTGTTGCTTGTTTAATGATCTTTTTTTCCCCTAAAGGAGCAGTTTCTCCATTTTCTGCTTTTTCTTTTTCTTCCGTTCTCTCTCTCTGATTCATCCTGTATGCATTTCCTACCGAGTCTCCGCTGCTACTTTGAACTCTCAGGCTGTTGTAGTCGGAAAAGGGAGTGTGAGAATCTGCAAAGACAAAAACTAAAACGTTTAAAATGTAGGAAAACATGCTTGTTAAAGTCCCCATCCTATACTACTCCAGCAGGTGTGTCGCACGCATGCTAGGTTCCCTTATTTGTTTACCAAAGCAGATAGTGGCACGTTTGCTATCCATTTTTCTCTTTTAAAGAATAGATGTAGAAGACTAAAGCATCAGTAGAAACTATCTCTGTGCTCTTATTACCTATCCATTGCTCTTTTCATCCCTCTTTTATGAATGCGTCTTTGATAGGTTTCAACTCCCTTGTTACTTACTATCGCAGTGGGGCGTCATCAGAAATGTTTTCTTTTCACATTTGTTCCAATATATTCTCCCCCTTCGTATTAAAACACAAACGTTTTGTCTGTTATAGACGTATAGACAACAACAACAACAACGTAACAAAACGGATAATAGATATCCGTTGAATTTCACGCGGATTTGCCATTAGTGAGAAAATGTTCCTCTTATTTTTTTTCTATTTTCACTATTGAGAAAAACAATCTGTGGAGTCATATGCACAAGGACCAAAGAAGAATAAAAAAAATACTTATTGACTTGATCCGCTGCTGCACAGTTTATCATACACAGCGTACTCGTTGTGTGCGTCGACAGAGCCTGATGTGTGCGCTTCGGCCAGCGTTGCAGTGGACGCAGCCACGATGGCGGTGAGCGTGTGAGTTCTGCGCACGTAATAAATCAAGAGAAGAAGTGAAGCAATAAAAAGCACAGCCACAACCGCGAGCAGCGTTCCAAGAACAATCTTCGCAGTGGGTGACTGCTTCTTCACCTCGCTCATCACACCATCAGCCGGAACCACACCCACATCTGTAGGGAGTGCGGACACACGTCCTTTCCGGTACGTGAGCTGTGCTGTTCCATTGCTGTAAGAAGTGTAGCACGCTGAGCACACGCACAGACAGTTAAGAGTGGAGCCCTTGTATGTGTCTGCCTGAGCCCAAAAAGACAAGGCGTTCGTCAGTAGGGCTGCGTGCTTGGTGGCGCCTGCATCAGTGAACAGAGCGTTACACGCGGCCACAGCCGCAGCCGCGTTGGCGCATGCATTGGAATTGCCTGAAACAAGCTGTGGAAACGCCACTGCGTCTCCTTCGCGTGCGCCGCTGCGTAGCTGAACCGGCACTGGACCTGCTCCAGCAGTGATTGAAGAAGGGGCAGTGGTGAGAGGCTCCGCGACAATGGCGCCTGCCAACGTCCCAGAGGTTTCGTTGTACACCATTACATAATATTCGCCAGCTGGAGTCGCTGCGGGTAAGGAAAAAACAGCAGCCAGCTGCTCAACATCAATGGAAACTAGCCCCAGGAATTTGTCACTAGTCGCTGTGCTGGCAGCCGCTGCAGGATCGTACAAGCGTTCGAGCTCAATGACAGGAATAGATACAGAGATGAGTGCAGCGCGCCAGCCTGCTTCCACGCCAGAAATTAGCACCGCGCAGACGACTGAAGTGGTGATAGTGTTGCTCACTGCACAGGAGCGGCTCAGCACGGACATCGTGGTCTCGATAATGACTTGTGATGTGCTGGAGGGGCCTGGACGGGTGCCAATAACTGCACGTGCGACAACTGTTGCCGAGGCTGAAAGCTTCAGTGGGGATGTGTACGTCAGCCATGTGTTGTTGTCAGCTTCTTCCAGGGTGCTCATCATCTTCACATTTTCAGCGTCATTACTGTGACCTTTGATGATGCGATATTGCAGAGTTGTCGCAGGTGTGACGCAGTCAATGCCAATAGACAGTGTGCGCGCCGCAGACGGCTGTAGAACAGAAATGGTTGGGGTAGCAATGGGCTCATAACTCTGGTAGGCAAAGCCAATAAGCGGCTGAGCAAGCGCACCTTGACGCTGTTGCTGATGCTTCGTAGATGAAGTACTCAGAGAAAGAGAAAAAGATGGGCCCTCGCTGGCGCGGCAGCAGCCAACCTTTTGCTGTCCTTTGTTGTCCGCAGCGCCAGTAGAATGCAACCGAGTTATGTCTTCGTGCCCAGCTACAGAGCATTCTGGATTAGCATAGTCGCTGGAGAGCAGCACCCACATGTCTTCGGCATCCTTCACAGGGGCGTAGGTGGGCCGAGAAAGTCCCATGCCTCTACGCAAAGCTCCAAGTGGGCAATACGCCTCCAAGGAACAAAGACTGAACTCGGAGCCAAGCTGCATACTGCACTGCACATTAGCGGCCAGCCAATTGTTCAGGTTAGCGTCTACGGCTGTGGGTGTCACGAGTTCAAAGCCGTTTGAAGACTGCATCTTCACCACTACTTGGTGCCAGCCTGAGGACAAGGTTATCGCAGCTGAAGCTGCGATAGCGCCTTCCACCTCTGTCATGATCGGCTTTCCATCTATCCACAGCGTAAAGCTCCCTCCACTAATCGACGTGTTGAGCGTAACGGGTGCAGACTCTGCGAGATAGAGGGAGAGGGCCCAGTAGCGTCTAAAACTGCCCGCAAATGGGAAGGCCCCGGCACCCCAAGAGCCCTCAGCACGCTGAGGCTGCCACTTGAACGCGACTGTATCCGCAGCAGCACCATTGGGTAGCTCCATCACCTCCGCACCTTCGTAAATGGCATGAGAGGAAGTGAGTGGGAAATCTGTGAAGGTAAAGTTCTCGCGCTCGAGCGTGCGTGACCAGTCGAACGGCACTGCCGCCTCCACTCCTCCACCAGCAGTGGCGAAGGCGCGAGATGTGATGCTGCTCCTGCTGGAGAGTGCCAGAGCCTCAGTGAGTGGCTCGTCAATGTTGACGACATGCACACCTGGCGGAAGTCCGGTCGGTATCTGCACTGCTGCTGTCAGTCTAAAGCCGGAAAAGATGGGCCGCAGTCGGTATGTCACGCCAGGTGCTGAAGCAGCCACAACAGCCCGTACAATAACTTGATGCCACCCAGGTGTCAACGCCGTCTTCACCTTAACAGTCTCGCTGCCTGTTGTCTCTGAGGCGTAGACGGAGAGTCCGTCCAAGAAGAACGCAAACGCGCCTTGTCCCTCTAACTGCCACATCACGGTCTTACTCATTGCATCTTTGTTATCATTGCGCACAGCGAAGGCCGTGTACATGACGGCGTAGCGGGACGTTGCATGGTTAGCCTTTTCATCCGCCTCTGTTTCCGCGCCGTCACGAGGAAGATCAGAGCCGCTCACGCGCACATAACCTCCAGAGAAGGTACGAGCGGTCCACACCGCGTCATGATCACTGCCAGCGGAGACAACTGGCGATCCTGCGTGTGGGGCAGCCAAATACATGGAAATCAGATCAGCTGCTGCATCGGCGGTGGGCAGTGGCCCCGTACTAGGCGACAGCCACTGCGTTATATAGGCGTCACTCTCCAAGCGGTAGCTGCCGTTGTAAATTTCAAGTGAAGGCTCGGCGGCATATGCGGAGCCGCTGCCATGAAGGCGCAGGCGCAAGTATGTGTCCGATGCGCTGCGAGAATATTGCTTGATAAAGACCTGTTGGTAGCCCTTCTGAAGGGTGACGGGAAACATACTCATGCGCCGATCTGTATTGCCCTCTGGTACATTTTTCGAGAACCCATTCGGTGGTACGACCACTGTGCCTCCCATGTAGATGACCGCGTCATCGTCTACCATAACGTCCATCACAACGACTTGTTCTGAGAAACTATAGAGAGTGAAACCGTAAAAGTGCAGCGCACTCACCTCCTTGCCTTTCTCTTTGACATCGCTTCCTTCGTCTGAACTAACAAAAGACACACCGTCTTTTCCGTTAGGATGCACGAGTACCCACTTAGACGTCGTCAAAGTCGCCCCCGCTCCAGGCCCCTTCACGGACAGCGTGTCCCCATCTAGCGCGTGCACCTCCGCCTCGCCGCCCTCATCTGGTGCAGTCCTCACAACCCAGTCGTTCTCCAGCGCTGCTGCACGATCAACCCCACGTACTGCTGGCACCCCTTGTGCACCAAAGTGGAGTACTGTGTGGATGAACGCCAGGGAGCACGGCGTCATCTCCTCTGCCGCCCCGTGACCAGTCTGGGGAAAGGAAGAGTACGATGGCACGGTGACAGAAACAGTAGACGGTCCGCTGAAACCTTCGAGCTCTTCGCTGCCTTCAAGAGTAACAGAGACCTTGTATGAGTCGCCTGCCTGGACGGCCCCAGCGTCGCCCTCAAAGAGAAGATTGCCCTTGCCAAATGTCGTCATTTCGTGCTTTGTGCCGTTAAGAAGTATAGTAAAAGAGAGAGAGCCAGGGTACATCTCTCCCCGTGCGTTCCACAGTTTTATGTGAAACCCAACCGGCGCTCCAGCCACAACTGCCGACGGACCCGCTAGCCAGCCGAGACGATATAAGTTCGGTTCAAAGTGTGCAATCGAAAGTGTAAAAGGCTGGTACCACGATGGTTCAGCGTGCGGAGAAGTAGCGCAGCATCCACCCTTGTGCACTGTCGCGGCAGTGTCGTTGCCGTCATCTCCCCAAAAAGAAAGCGCCTGCCGAGTGGTGCGGGTGTAGCCCAGTGGCGACCCTCCAAGCGCTGACGGCCACTGCGTCGACACACCCACAGGGTCAGAGTACGAGTCCCATTCTGGACTTGTGGGATCGTTCGCGGAGTATCGGTAAAGAGCATCCTCTGCGTGGGAGAGAAGCACGTCACAGAGCGTCTTGCCTGCCTTGGCGGGGAGAAAGTAGTCCTTGAAGGTCCCCATTGTTACAATGAGAACAAAGGCATCGCCGTAGGAGTCGAACTCGCTGCACGCCTCCAGATAGTTTCCTCCGTTTGCCTCGGCAGCTTTAGATATACCAGAAGTAAAATCATTGCGGGTGACTTGGCGACTGCCGTCGAACACGCCAAATACGTGTGGCTCCTCCCCTCTGTCTGCGTTGGGAAGTGCGAAAGCACTTACAATGAGAAGCAGTAAAAGAGGAACACGAGATATAAAAAATGACCTCTGCCAATTCATTGAACTGGGCATAGTGACCTGTAGTTGCGATACAACTTGAAATTGATAATGCTAACGGTACTTTTTCCTTTATTTTCTTCTGTAAATATATAGCTGTAATGCTGTTTTGGGTTCGTCTTTTTTCTCTTTTAGTCTTCTTTTTCCCGTTGAATCCCTTTTAAACTACCACTATTTAATAGAAATAGAAAACAGTACTGATAAGATATGTGTTCAGAAAATCATAATCTACCGCTCGCAACAATATATGCCTTTCGCTTAATGTATATTTTTCTTTTACTTTTTCGTCGCTCTCGCTTTCCTAACAAATATCAACTAGCTTTCAATATGCTATATAAAGAAGGGCCTGAGAAAAAAAAATAGTTTTTGTTATCAGTGTTGTTATATTTTTATTTGCTTGCTTGTTACACCTTGGATGCAGAAAAGATAAAACTCTGCTCTTAGTACTTTTAAACGTCTTCAATGAGACAGAAAATGGTTGTTGGCTAACTGATTACTACACACAGTGTTCTTTATAGCAGAAAAAAAAAACGTAAAGAAAAGAAGAGAGGAAAGGTGTGCATATATATATATATACTTTTAACTCACTTGGCAATAGTAATCATAACGATAGTAATTGTAAGAAAATTACAGATCCATGCACCTGCAAACATAGCAGAGCTTTTCCAAATTTTCCATGGTTTCTATTTCTTTATTCAATGGTATAAAGTATCAGATATGCAGGGGCAGGCAGTTATTGTGCGCGTCACAATAGGCAAAAAGAAAAAGTGTATATAGTTCTGCGCCAGGTTTGCCTGCAAGCAACAAAACCAACATTCAAGAGGTATCAAACACTAGGTATATGGCAACGGTGGGAAAAGAAAAACAAAATAGAAAGGAAAGTGGCAAACTTCAAAGACACAAAGTGTCGCTGCTCAAGGCTGTTCAAGATGAACGAACGAACCGCTTCAATCCCTCTTCCTCCTCCTCCTCCTCTCTTCCACACACATAAACATACTTACAGAAGCTACTCGTTGTCTTGGTGAAGGCGATAGCGTTTCACTGTCTTGTTGTCTACCACTGCCGGTGAGTCAGCACCGCGCTGAGAATGGTGGTCATCATCATTGTTGTTGTGGTTGGCATCGCCGTTTTGGGTCTGCATACTTGTGCGTTGCTGCTGCTGCTGTGCTGCCCATGCGTTCTCCGCTTCTTGAGCTGCCACTGCGAGCTCTCGTGCCTCTCTGTCCGCACGGATGCGCCTGATTTTGAGAGAACGTCGAATGACAACAAAGAAGCCAGCACTCAGTACAACCCCAAAGTAAAGGAGACCCACCGCAATGATGATCGCCTGATGCCCGTTAGTATCTTTTTCGTCATGATCCGGGACGGGAAAGATGTTCATGCGAAAAGGCGCTCCACCAACCTCCACACCAGAGACAAACATAGAAATGAAATCATCAGAGCGCGATCGCACGTCGGGAGCCGTATAGGTGAACACAATCGCGGCGCATTGGCAAACGGAGTCCCAGGAAATATAGCGGAGTGAAGAAACATTCGAACCCTTCAGCTGTGTCGTCACTAAAAAGTACGAAACATCTCCGGATACTTGAGGAGAAATCTCCGCTACGCATTCGGTGTGATTGCGTGCCGTGACAACATTCACCTGACAGCCGCGAAACTTAACAGTGGCCGCGGTGGGTGGGACTCCCGATTGAAAAAAATAGGGTGAGCCCTGCACCTCTTCGCCACTTGTTGCGTGGACGCGAAGCCGCTGATGGGTAACTGCGTCATTCTTTTTTCGCGACCACGTTAGCCTGCCTGCATTTGGCCTGGCAGTCACAGTCATGTTCACTGCAAAATCATTCATGTTGTCCACCCAGGTGGCGCCAGTACCTTGGACCATGCGCTGCACCTCCATCGACAGTGTGAACTCACCCTCTGCAAAGTGCACAGGACCAACTGCGTCTGCCGCGTACACAGAGCAGATAGTAGGCTTCACATCATCGATGCAGCGCAAAGAAGAGGAAGAGCCCTTGGGTTGCAGAATAGGATACTGAAGCGGAAAGCTGATGCTGCTTCCCTGCGCAGGCGCTGTCTTGGGGCTGGCAAACAGCGTAAACGCTTGGACACCGCTGGTAACACTATTTGGTGCTTGATAGATAAAAACGAGCTGTCCAATACCAGAGACAAAGGTGAAAGCACCGGCAATGTTAGCCTCACGCAACATGACGTCAGAGTTATGCGAAACAGCTGGATGCCCTCTCTCGTCAAGCAATGGCGCAGTACAGCGAGTGCTGCCCCTAAGTGTGAGACCCGCAGAGTTGGTCACATTACACAAAAGGGGTCCAATAAAAGTTGCGGGGCGAGACAAAATCGCAATCGTAAGGCCACTTCTACGAATAGGCCCGCTATCCGTGCCAGAAACAGGTGCTTGATATATCACCTGCACCGTAGCGTTTGTACCGTGGGTGGCTGCAAGCGTGAAGAGGGCGGTTGTGGGGTCATCATGGCCTGTAGTCACCGGGGAGGTGTTAACAACCGCAGATGGCGTCGAGCTGATCACGTTAACAAGAAATTGGGAAGGAGAAAAGGAAGTAGTCGGCTCTTGTTGACTGTTGCGCACGTATATAATGCACGTAACAGGAGTGTTAGACTCGGTCGTGGTTGGGCTGCAAGATAGCTCAGACTGGCGAGATGCGCTCACGCGCTCGATATATGTGCACAGTACTACACATAAAAGTGCGCACCAAAATGCTGTATTCACCCTGGTGTTGGCACGCTTCCCTCCCCAACTGTCGAGACTCGATGTAATGAAGAAAGACATGATGTGTATGGTGTATATGCTATACAGTTTACTTTCCTAACAAGAGACTAATGAAGAAAAAAAAGGCAGAAAAAAAGAAACTATAGCAGCCCTTCTATGTAGTCCTATATACAGATATCCTTTGAAATAGATAAATATATATTTGTACCTTTATGACGTTCCAAGCGCAAGATGCAGGCTAAAGCAAAGCATGACATGGGAAAAGAGAAATCAATTTTCAAAAAGAAAATGGCAGGAAATGCCATGGAAAAAAAAATGCCTAATACGGTGACTTTTCTCATCTTGTGTTCACTGACAAATGCAATTGTTAGGAAGGGCACTTTTAGTGCACTGTTCGCTATGAGGTCGTTCATTTTCGATAACCATTTTATTCAATGCTAAACAATATTGCAAGGATGATATATATATAAGAAGAAGATTATAGCAACAAAATACACACGCATAAGAAAAGAGGTAGGTAAGCAACATTTCCTAACAAATAAAAAATGTCTTCCCTCTACAGTTTTGCCAGAAGAGAATAAGTATTTTCGTAACTTCACTTTGACACCGCTGAGGCTGGCGGCGGTGGCGGTGGTTTGATCACTCGCAGCGCATCCAGACGGGCTTGCAGCTCTGCCTCCTCCTTCGCCTCCAGCTCCGCTCTCTTGGCATCCAACACAGCAGCTTCCTGCGCCTGCGCCATCACACGGCGTACTTGGGCATCCTCACCGCTATCTGCCACAGTGGATGCAACGCCGGTACCAAGTGGACGCGCGATCCCAAACGTGCTATACATATACTGTGGCTGCTTGCCAAATCCTATCGAGCTGATGTCAGAGCTGTCATAAATGATCTGTGGGCCCATGCTGGTCTTGACGACGGTGCCGCCCGGAATAGCGGGGGACTGATGTTGCTGCCGCTGGTCCTGCAGTGGTGCGCAACGCACCTGGGGTACCGGTGTCGCCATAGGAGAAGCGCCTCCAAGTTGATTCCGAAACCCGTCGACGCGGCGTTGGTGCTCCTCGTCACTATGTTGCTTCTTGACCTTCTCTACCGCTTCCAGGGCAGAGGCTCGCTGTACTTTGGCAATTTCAAGCTGCTCGCGAAACGCCACGATCATCTCCCGCTGCGACTCGCACTTCTGTTTAAGCGGAAGCAGCTCCTGGCGCTCCTGCAATAGACGAGCACAGTCCGCATTCCGGATAATAAGCTGGCGCTCTAGCGCCTCGACACGTTTAATGAGAAAGTCCTTTGATTGCGACGCAAGATCAATCTCCTCCTGCGGATTGACTACCTTCTCTCGAGATGCTCTCGGGGAAAGGAGGACGGCCTCACCGTCTTTCTCCGTTGCTGTGAACGCCTCAGAAATATCTGCTTCCCCGCGGCTACTTCTTCTCTTGCCATTCTTGTGCGGCATGATAAAGACAATAAAGATGTAGACTGCAATGACAAAGTGCCTCACACACACACACACACACACGCAATACAAAGTCGCTGAACTATATCGATAATGGAAAAGAAAGAAAAAGTTGCATTTTTTTTTTTTGGAAAACAGCAGAAGCAAAGATGATATATTCACACAGCAATAACAGTAAACAACAAGAGCAGCGACAAAAGAAAATTGTATATATGTAGATATTGCTTTGATGACTATAAATCAATATACAAGCAAAAAAAAACACGAAAAAAAAGAGATAATCTGTCAACAAATAGTTATAATAGTAACGATTGAATCATTTCTACTCCTCACTTCACATTGCACGTTTAGCAACCAATAAACAATGTCGAAACAAAAATGTGAAGGAGAACTTGGAAACATACATGCACACACACACACACAACGCGCTTTCGTCTTTCGTAAAAAAAACAACAACAGCATAACAACTGTTTTGGCAAAGACAGATCATATGCAGAGATCTCATCTCAGCATGTCGTGCGCCAACGTTTACTAAAAAAAAAAAAATCATAATCATAATCATAATAATATACCGCAAGACACGGACACTACTGCTCGCTTGTTTCACGTTTCTCTTTGAATTCCTGAAGGGCAACAAAAGCATCTCGATGCACTTGTTCAACCGTAGGTACAGACGGAACGGGCACTGCGTCACCAGAACTATTGCTGTCATCATCTCTCTGATCGAGGGAGGGTGCTTCAATGGTCACCCCGGCGGCACTTTGTCGCGTACGTGTAGATGTCCTCGGGACTGGCAAGCGCTGCGCATAGATCCCACGTAGATGTGCTGGGGGAGATGAACACAACGCACGCACGCGAGGCGAGCCTTCCTGAGATGCCACTGTGTAGCCTGTTTCAGAGGCATTCCTCCCTGCCTCTTCTCTTTGCAGTGAAGTCGCATCCCTAGCAATCCCACTTGCACTATTCGCCTCCAGAAATGGCACGTTCTCCTCCTCTTCACGCAGGGCATTCTCACTGCTTTCCTCCTCTTGTGTGGATACCGCGTGTTGATGTTCCTCCTGCTCCTCCTCCTGCAGTTGTGTATCACGTCGCTCCTTTAGTCGACGCTCAATTTCCATCCGCTGTTCACTCAGGCGTTCCTGCATGTACTTGGCACTCAAGTGGGCCTTCATGAGGCGAATCTGCTCTCGCTGGGACTCAATAGTCTTATTCTGTTCCCCTAACAGAAGCTGCTCGACCTCGATCTGCTGTTGCTGCGTACTGACTTGATGCCGATGGCTGCGCATGAGCTCTTCTTGATGCCGCAGTTGTTTGGACTGCATTGCCAGTTGTGTGCGCTGTGCATCAATTATCTGCTCCATGGTTTTCAGCTTCTCTTCGTAGGTCAGCATGCGGTCCTTCTGACTCTGAAGCAATGCGCTTTGCACGTCATTCTGCTCCTTGTGCTTGCGTAACAGATTGTTATACAACTCCGATTGCGTTCGCAGCGCCGTGAGACGATTGTAAAGACTCTGCAGCTCTTCTGCTTCAGGGAAGAGTGATCTAAAAGACTCCAGTTTCTGAGACTTTGCGTACCGAAGCTGAAATTGAGCTAGACCCCACTCTCGTTGCTTGATGCGCTTCAACTCCAAACCAATAAAGATGTCAGGGAAGCGCGAGTTCGCATTGCCGTCCCTCTTGTCTGTTGCGTCTTTCAGTTGTTGCGGCTCCCTCGCCAAACACGCTTCCGTGGACGGCACGCCCTCGCCATCATCCGTCTTTTGCTTCTTGGAGCGTGGCTCCCCCTCTCCCTCGCCAGCACCGCCGCGACGTGCACCCCTTTCGTAAAGCGAGTACTCCACCCCTCCGCTATCACCTTTCCCGCTTGTTGCCTGTACACTCGCGTTTGCTGCTGCCGCGGCGGCATCGCGACGCTCAAAAAGAAACCCAAGCGGCAAGTGACAGTCGGGACATTCCGCGCGCTGCGTGCAGTGATAAGCAGTGAACCAGTTGCCCTTTGCGGATATCGTGGAGCGCGACACCATAATGTACGCCTCCTCCACCGTAAAGTTGCCTGGAGAGTCCCACTTGGTTTCGGGCGGTGGCCGGCACGCGGCCTCCATCACCGCTGCTGGAACCTGGTCCATGTGGCTCATCTGCTTTTCAATATCAGAGGGCACATGCGCACTGCGGTCCTTGGAGGAAGTGGCAAGTCCATGGCCAAGCACATCCGCTTTGATACAAACCAAGTCTATGCGACTCTCAGAAGAAATACCGTAGTGGCGTAGCGGAGGAACACGTGGAAGCGCGGCAGCGACCGTTGGAGTTCCTCTATCGGGCACATCTTGGGACGGATGAGTTCTTGTTGGCTGAGTGGTAGTAGTGCTCTCTTCCTCCTCATCCCCTCCATTATCAGCGTTGCTGTCAACACGCATGGTGCTGCCAGGAGAAGCAACCTCTTCCCCTTCGGTACGAGCGCTGGCGGAAGACCTCTCCGCCTCGCTTCCCCCCACGCTGTTAGCAAGCCGCTGATCGTGCTCTGGTCCTACCGTTGACCCACTCGCTGTTGGAGTACCATCCCTCGTTGCTGCTGCATCTGCTGGAGCGTTGGCAGACTGAGAACACGTGTGTGTAGCGGTACCACGAGCGTGCTGCAGGCGTGCAATCGTCGCCTGCCGCTGCTCCTGCAGATACTTGCGAGATTCAATTATAGACTCCACCGCAAGCAGTCGAGCGGCGGGTGGGAGAGAAGCATTGAGCAACTTTTCTGACACACATATGGACGTGTCAACCACCTCATCCCCGCTATAACAAGGGACACTGCTATCCTCGATATCTAGTAGGCAGTCTAAATTGTAGTGAAACGCGTGCTCTGTCGTGCCTTCGGTGACCGAACTAGCAACTATGTCGGTGCTTGAACAAATTGGGTACTCACAGCGGGTGCACACAAAGCAGAACAGCGAGTTTTCATCACGATCCGTCACGGCATCTGCAGCGCTGCCTCTCTTCTCCTCTGCGCTCATGCTGTCAACAGGAGGTTCACTGGCTAATGCACTGCCACCGCTATTGCTGGCACGCCCCAGCGCAGTCGCCCTGTCACCTGGCTGTGTGGAGGGCCTCGGTATAGCTGCTGCGGATGCTTGTTCTGTGCTTGCTGTCGAGGGTGTTCCGTATCCTTCAGAATCCATTCCCTATCCTTATATACAACTGTATACACACTCAAATGTTTCTCCCTTTTAAAACTTTCAACACAATTGAAACAGGGGTTCACCTGTCGTCACGACGTTATATATCGTTGTGCTATTCTCTTCAAAAATGGAGCACGCTACAAAGGTGCTTAAACAGTTTGAAAACAACAAAAAAATCAAGAAGGATAAAGATAAAAGTGAGTTTGACAACATCAGAATGACCAAAAAAAAAGTTGACTGCTAGGTACCCAAGAGCAATTGAAATAATGAGAATAAAGAGAGCACTTTGGACTGGGGATACAACTATGTATATGTTTTGAAAATGTAAGATATTATCTTTACAAGTGACACAAACGCAGCTTCTGTCAACGAGTGACGCTTGACAGTGCATATTTCAAGCACCCAAAGTGAGCAAAAAGAAAAAGAGAGAGAAAAGGCAATCATAGATATGATCGTGATAATTGTAACAATACATACAGCACTGCGCCGTAGAGTACGGTTGATATATATAAAGCAGCGACATCCCAGGCACACCTTTTACGATTCAGCATTCATGCGCTCCTCATCGTCCGTGTCCTCGCATGTCGTGCCATCGTTCCGCTTTGAGCAATCCCACGTCTTTGTCGACCGAGGGATAGGCTTTGGTACGATGCGCCACTTGCTACACATGTCACACTGCACCCAGTGAATCGTCTCCACGTCCATCTTGGGCCGCTTACCGCGTTGTCTTGGTGTGAGGGTTACCGGCGGAGGCGCGCACGCAGCAACGTCAGATGACTGGCTCGCATCCACATCAACAACGGAAAAAGGAGCGGCGGCAAATATGACATTGCTTGCTACTGCTGCCTCACGTTTAGACCTCGACGATGAGGATGGCAAAGGGGCAGCAGCATCAGAATGTACTAGAGTACCGCTTGTAGATCCACGCCGTGGTGTACGTGTTGGCTTCTTCTCTTTGTCAGCTATACTGCCTTCCCTGTCTTTCACCACTGCCGCATCGTCCTTCTCCTCTGCTTCTGTTGCAGATTTTGTCGCTGAACGGCCTCGTTTGACTCCTGACATAGAGAGGGCCGGCTCCGTGTGTGGTGCACTGGCACGACGTCGTGTGGAACGCTCAAAAGAACGTGACAGGGTAGTCTGATGCTCTTCGTTTTCGTCAATGTGCGTCACATTGCTTTCAGCCGTGACTACTACTGCTTCCGCTTCCTCCTTGAATGAGCCTTCTGCCTTCACCGCGCCCATCTTTTTGCCCTGCAGCTCCGCTGCCGCAGTGTTCTCAGCAGATTCCAGATCGCGAAGCACCTCCTCCCGCTTCCGTCGTATTGCGGCTGGTGTGAGCATCACCTGCTGCGCAAAGGACTTCATCACCTTGTGTCGCTTCAGGCACGCCACTAGTTCTTTCAGCACCGGCAGGCACTCACGCACCCCGCTATGACACGTGCTGGGGTAATGAGAAAGCTCACTTCTCACGGCATGGTAAAGGGGCTCATCTACCAATGAAAAAGCCTCTTCACCATTATTAGAACTCCGTGAGGGGTGTTGCAGCGACCGGGTGTACTCCTGCTGTGCTGGGTAGGGCAATCGGGGCATGGCCAGCGCGCAGGCTGTCAACTCCGCCGCTGTGTACTCGCACGTGTATCGAGCAATGGCATCTGTCTCTGAAACATTGCAGGACCCTACTGACGCGGACAAGGCACACACGAAAGGGCCTCCGCCCGGGAACGGCTGCGCCACGCGTCTGATCTTACCGCAACGCTCACACATCGCCCAGCAAAAAGCAGAGAGTAGCGTCTCTTCATCCGCTCTATGCAGTATGTGCTGGGCTGTTTGCCGTGCCCATGCCTGTGTGGCCGTGGCGTCCCTCCCCACCACCCTTCGCTTTCCTTCTGCCTCTGGCACCTCTGCGTCGCCATCTTGCTCTTGGCTCGTTGCATATCCATTACTAGTACTGCTGCTGCTACTCCCTGAGCCTTTGCCAGCAAGGCGGCCACTGCGCCGCATCCCAAGCTCGCTTGAGAGAGCATCATTGAGAGTTGCGCGGTGGCGAAGTAGTTCAGCGTGAAGCTCCTGGGGTGTGAAGTGCTCGGATGCAGAGGTGCCAGGGAATGACGTCACTGTGGTATGCTTTTTCTTCGTATTGTTACTGCTGCCACTACTGCTGCCACCTTTATTTACAAGAGCAGCATGCAACTGCGATAACCAGGAAACGCGCAGATCCATCATTAGATCCATACGTTGGCAGTCTAACCAGCCACAGACAAACGTTGCCGGATTCTGTATGAACATCTCAGCACGTCTTGGTGGGCCTCGTCGTTTTCCTGAAGAGAGTTCACTCGAGCTATCGCCAAGAAGCAGTTTCGCTAAGAGTTGTCGCTCAGGCGCAAGATCACTGGCGACCTCCTCCCCTTGTTCCGTAGAGCTGCAAGTAACGGTGGAACTACAAAGCAAGCGCGCTTGCATCTCCCGAATACGCCGTGACTGCCACCCGGATGCCCCATCGGACTCGTCGCGCGAACTCGGTGCTTGTTGCGCGCTCTGTTGTTCCGCATTAAGGTGATTGCAACGTTTGTTGCCTAATCCTACCTGTACTCGAGCTGCCGCGGTAGAGGAAGCAGGAGCGGTTGGTGTTTCATCAGGTATGGCAGAGAGCACTTCCACTGCAACCCACTTACGGCAATGTGTGCATTCTAGCAGAACGCTCTCTAGGACAGAAGGAAAGCGGCTTCTCAGCGCATAAAGTGCGTCTGGCAGTGGAATATAGCGCGCTACCTCCACCCTTTCAGAGCTATCTTTTCTTTTTGATGAAGACATGACTCCCACACACGTGCACCCAAACACTAATTGATAACAATATAGTGAAAGATCTCTCACTTACACAACCTCTCTATTTGCTTTAATAAAATTTCTTCGTCTTACTTCTGTTCCTGTCTATGGTGTTTCCGTATAGTACTTGCTGTGTGCCTAGGTAGAAGATTTTATCACATTTATATAACCCAGGGAATCAAGAACAAAAAGAAGAAGATAAAAACAAAGAAAAAAAAGTGATGGTTCACTTTCTTTTAAAGCAAGTCGAGAGTATAAAACTGATTGTACTAAGTTATGTATCAACCATGACTGCATAATGCTGCATTCTATTTCATCTTAAAGCTAAAGCACTTCAGAAAAGAAAAGTCACTCGAGCATGTGATATCGTATCTTTGATATTATTGATAATTTATTCTTTGTTGCTTCAGTGCAATTCCATGCATCAAAAAAAAAAAAATGCCATATACAGTCAGGAAAGGAATAATAGAAAAGACAAAAGAAAAATGCACACATGTTTTTTAATTCATTCACCCAAGACGTGTTTGCATCAGTGACAATATATATAGTTTTACTTGTTGACTGTTCTCAGCCCTTTACGCAGCATTAAAAAAAAAAAAAAGATAGATCGTACAACCGAGAAACCTTCTAATATCGCTGAGGGTATCTTCTATCTCTCGCCCATACTTATATCATCAGCAGTGAAAAGAATTCTTTTTAGGTATTCCTTCTTACATATCCGATGAGAAGACAGTAGTCCCCATTGCTGAGCAATCGATCATCATCAAAGTACAAACTGAATCAGTTTTCCTTTTTTTTTTGCTCCTTGTGTTTCATGCAATGTAGCTACTGCGTGGCTAACACAAGATACGACAAAAGAGAAAAGGGATCATAGTTACACTTTCAAAATACACACCTTCCCACTGACCCAAATCAAGCAAAATATATATATATATATGAAAAACTGATGAACGGATACTCCCCATGCAGATATTTTTGTGTGTGTTTGTTGTCGCGGAATGTTGCCAAGAAAAAGGTGAAGAAGAAAACAAGGAGTCACTGAATAGGGATGAGATGTTTTTTTTCCCTTTTGAATGTTCACCAATAATGGTGAGTGCTCGCTGAAAAATAACCCCCTTAAAAAAAAAAAATTAATGCAAACACAGACGCACACACACACACAAACACAAAAGAAAAGCATCGTGCTACAATCGCACACGTTTTGGCTTTACTATTTTTTTTTTCTCTTTTTGTTTCCTACTATGTATCATCTCTCCACGTTTATTTTTCCCTTATTACGGTCAGGTGCCTTCACTGGACAAATTTATTGTGTGCTCACATATTCCGCCTTTAAGAGGTCATACAACTGAGTAAGCAGAAAATGATGAAAACGTTTTCATATATGTTTATGTCATATTTACGTGTGGTCTTCTCTCTATCAGGCTCCGTTTCACCCTGTCATATCAAGATACAGTGATGGGAGTTAACACCTTCGCTTGAAAGGCTCAAATGTGTCTATATATAATGCTTGGTATTGTTTACATCGCAGCAACACCGCGAGCAAATACTTTTCCTTTTAAAGGAAAAGAGTCGCTCACAACTATCCTTCCTTGATGAATATATAGAGAAGAGATACAAGATCCATCCCTAAACACACACACACACAAATATATAGCCTCCCCCCCCCCCCAAAGGGAGAAGCAGCACGTTTATAATTATTGCACGAGGGTAACTGAAAGATTCACACCAAAGCACCATACAAGATATAAATATAATTATTATAGTGATAAAACGCCAGTGATCCAAGTAGCTGCCTCGGTTCTGCAAAGAGAAGACACACATTCACCGTAATACGTATCAAAACTGAACACAGAGAATGGAAGGAACAACAAAGAAAAAAAAAAAAAAGAAAAAAAAAAAAGAAAAAAGACAAAAAAAACAAGATACCAGCAGTGCAAGTAAATGTAATTTGTATGTCATCAGGGCACGCACAATACATACACGCTCACACAGGCATTCAAAAAAAAAAAAAAAAAGCAAGAAGAGAAGAAAAAAAAAGAGAATGCACTGAAGATCTTTATAAGTAGCCACTGAGAGATATTGTCCTCTTCCTAATTTTCAATAAAGCGTTCTATTACGCAATATATTCTTTTTTTTTTTTTGATACAGCCACTTTCGTTGTTTCTGTTACTGTATAACAGCCATCTGGATAATATATAGTACTACTGCTTCGTCACTGGGGTAAGGGGCTCCATGTTGTGCTTCACAAACTCCGTGCTGATGGCGTCCACGAGGCGATGGTACGCGGCATCCAGATCATCGTTAACAATCACGGCGGAGAAGAAGCCTGGGGTGGCCTCAAGGAACTCATACTCGGACTTAGCAGTGGCAAGACGGCGAGTAACCATCTCCTCGTTGTCTGCGCCGCGTCCAATAATGCGTCGACGAAGCTCGTCAACGGGGGCGGTGATGAAAAGATAAGTAGCGTTGAGAGAGCCATCTTGGCGGTTGTAGAGCTTTTGTGCCCCCTTGACATCGATTTCTACAACGCACGTTTTACCAAGGTCCTGCACCGCATGAACAGCAGCGACGCTTGTGCCGTAGTAGTTGCCGTGCACATCGCACAGCTCAAGAAATTCATTGTTGTCGCGCATCTTGATGATGTTCTCGCGATCAGTGAAGTGGTATTCCCTGCCATCCTGCTCGCCAGCACGTGGCGCACGAGTAGTGTGAGAGACAGAGTACGCAAAGCGATTTCCTTTTTCCGTAAAAAGGCGCTTGAGCAGCGTACCCTTTCCAACTCCAGACGGACCACAAATCACGATTGCATTAAGAGGCTTGTTGATGCAGCAGGCCATCCTCTCCTTCGAGGATTGTAACGACGTTTTCGACGAAATGGCTGGCGAGTTGGTAACTAATATATAAAAACAACAAAAAAATAATAATAACGACTTTATAACTAGACAGCAAATGTAAATATATATATATATATACTAGATGCACACCAGAGAGAAAGAATCACTTGTACTATTATTATTCTTCTCTTACAAAAATGGCGATGCTACTTTTATACTTGGATGTTGTTTGGAGAAGATAAAGAAGCTTTCGGCGGCTTATACCTTGAATGATTAAAGGAAAACAACAACAACAAAAAAAAGATATTTTCAAAATAGAGATGATGTGGGGGGGGGGGGGAAGGAGCGTGTTAGAGTAGATCTCATTAATCTAGATGATAAGCACACTTTTTATGCGCCGATACAAAGATTTTAGCTATTTTGCTTTTGTGAGTTGTGTACAATGGAACCATCAAAAGCGACAGTTTACTTTGGTTTGCCTTCTCTGCCTTTATAATTGTTGTTACGCAACTATTTACTTTGCTGTGTCTTCATTGTTTGCCATGGAGTTTGTAGAGACAGCGTCAGATTCTCGCAGCGACAAACAGGCTACATGCAGTTTCTCTAGCCCATCCTGAATCCCCTGTACACTTGTTACAAGCCGTTGCACTGTACCATCGCCATTGCGGAGTAGGTCCTCCTGCTCCTTCACGAGATCTTCCAGCACGAGCCGAAGTGCCCGCGTCGAGCGAGCAGCACGGCATGCAACATGGCAGTGTACAATGAACTCAAAAGGCAGGTCCCACGGCGCTGCAGCTACAGTGCTACTTCTAGACACGGATTCTGTGGCTGAGACGCCGCTCTCAGACGTAATGTAGTGTGCAGGTAACACCGCCGTCATGGTGGCACCAAAATCCTCTTGGACACCAAGTGCTGAGGGCCCGTAGTAGCGGTTCCAGTAAAGCTGTTCAAGTTGATGTATAACAGTAGAGTTGGCCATTGCCAACACGCGACGTACAAACACAATGACAGGCTCAGACGGGTGCACTATGCGTATAGTGTCCTTTCGCTCTGAGAAGGATGCGAGAGTCGCTAGCTTGGCAAACGTCCGTAGCTGCACGCAGCTTGCCTCACCACACGGCATCTCATTGCCGCCTTCACCATTTCTCTTCGCTTCTGATGGCGCACGGTCAGCTATTGCAGCTGCGATGGGTCTCATCGTTTCCCCCAGGAGCAGCTCGCCCTGCTGAGGGTCCCGCGGCACATCAGGCTTGGGCTTTCCAAAAAAAGAGCTGAGGAGTCCCAAATGCCCTGTGGTGCCCGGATCTGGGTGTAGGAACACTTGATGTACAAAGCTCACTGGGGGGATGCCCAACTCAAGATGAAAGTGCAAACGCAGCTCCACCAAGTGCGAGGCCCATGTATCGTCTTCAATGAGAAACGGTGCCTTGTAGCATACACGGCACGGCTCCGGGAAACTCTTTGGCACTGTAAATACTACGTGGCTGATCATCGAGTACAGCAAGGACGGACTGCGCGGAGAAATAGAGGCAGAAGTCTGAAGCTTCGGATCATCCGTGGAAGCACTCGCCGACCGACCCCGTTTGTGCCCAATATTTGCAGGAAATATGTCCTCGTTCTGTCGTGCTGTGCCCCGCTCATACAGCAGCCAGCGGTAGAAGGAGTCCTGCGCCAACGATCCGCCATCACGAAGATAGCAGTATCGTCTGTGAGAGCACCGTGACGGACCTGAGGAGGCGGTGAACGCCCCAGACCCGTTTGATGATGCCGCCGCGCTGCCACTAAAACCGCTGATGGTCTGTTGTGTACGGGGTACCTCAGCCAATGGAACTGCCACACTACCAATACAAAGAGGCACCTGCACGCAACCACCGTACAATACACGCCATTCCTCAGCTGGGACGAACATGTCGCACTGTACAAGCGCGAATAGATGTGCTTTTCTTTTATAAAGAGAAAAATGCAACTAGTATCTTCCAAAGCGTACGCACCGCTGATTGTTTATTTCCCTCTTTTTTTTTGAATGTTTGGCTTCTCTTTATGTGAATGTGCTAAGGTTGAATCGATGGTAATTGTGCAGCAGTAACGACGTGTATGAGCATGCGAGAACGCCTTTCCACATCCATCTTGTATAGCCAAAGGTTTAGAAAAAGAATTTTTTTAAATGAAAGGATATATTTATTCATGTAGTCTCATTGCTGAATGAGTAGAGTTCTTTTTTTATATAAAACAAAAAAAAACCCTCCCCGTAATCGCGTCCATATCTGCTTAAAAGCACAATTCCTTAGCTATTGCTCAGCAAAGGACAGTACTTGGGAGATATCACGGCAACGGGCAAGAAATAAATCTTTCTCTGAAGTCGTAATGTCACATGCGAGTACATGTTTTTTTTTTGTGTTGTTCCTTTTTCGTTTGCTTTTCGGTTACGCATACATCCCCTATGATGCCAAACAGCGATATCTGTATCTGCTACACGCGCCTACACTTTGTTGAAAGCAAAAGACTCCCTCTCCCTCGGTTTCATGCCTGTTTTAGAGAGATAAAGAGAGAGAGAGAGAGAGACAACAACAGCAGTTAATATGTAGTAGGTCCCAACACAAAGTGAAGGGCCGCGTAATAGCAGCAAAAGGCATCGTTTCTCCTATACTAAAAATGAAAACAAAAGCACCTAACTAAATATATAGAGATATAAAAAAAAATTACTGAACAAGCATGTACACGTCGATGTAGACGTATACATATACCTTAATCCTACACCATATTATAGTGAAGTACCCTACACGTGTCCATCAAAGGATATTCCACGTTCTTCATCTCCATCATCGTTGAAAAGGAGAGAGAAAGAAAGAGACAGATAACCTCCTGAGGCTATCCTTTCTGCTTACACGCATTCGCCCATTATTTATCTCATTTTCTTCTCCTCTCTCGCTTTCCGTCATAGATTCATCATGCGGGCGGCGTTGAGAGCTTAGGTTGAACAACACTACCAAAACAGCCACTCATTCCTTCACGTTGCGCACCTAACTTTTTTCAAAAAGAAAAAAAAAATTGTCCACCACTGTGGCTCATTTAAATCTTTTTCCCTTCTCCTTGTTTCGCCCTCTTTCCCCTCCCCCCCCTTTTGCTTCGTGCCAGTGCGTGCGCACAAAATCCACATAAAATATGCACACGCATATGTTTGTGCTGTGTGTGCGCGCATAAAACGGTCTGGCATGACTCACTGGGGGGGGGGGGGAGGGGGATACCATTTGGATGCATCTCTTTCTCACTTTTCTTTTTTTCCATCTGCTTCGCAGTTAAGACTTTTTTTTCTCCTCCTCCTCCTCGTCCGGTTCATCTGATCACTCAGAAAATAAATAAATAAATAAATAATCTGAAAGAAAAAATGTGACTCATTGGCTCGCTCTTTCTCTTCCAAAGCGACTATCTGTGTAATATATATATATATATATATATATATTTAATACTTTTTTTCTTCAAGATAAAAATAGGTCGTAGAACAATTCTGTCCAAGCGGACAAAATCTATAGTTTATAAAAAAAAAAAAGAAGAGAGATAAATATATAAAGCACTGACCTTCCAATTACGTGTGCCTCTGTATGTGTGTGTACAACATGCAACGCCATGGCTCCCCACTTCTCAGGATACAGCCCAGTACGCTAGATACATACATACATACATACAAAGCACACACCCACACACGAAAAAAAAGTACACTGATCGGATAGAGAGAAGTAGTAGTAGTAGTAGTAGTAATATATAAATATATAAAAGAAGGTATTGCTGGAAGCAACACCATACTAGAAAAATAAAGAATAGATAAATTAGAAGGAAACAAATGAAAACAACTGAAGTGAACTTTCAATGGGGGCGTGACTCTCCATATCGTGATATATATTGTGCATTAAGAAAAAAAAGTAGAGAAATGTTCCCCTTCCTCTATCATTTTTTTTTTCTCTTGTCTACCCGCACGACGTGCAATGTCTTTCCCCCTCCCCCATATTTAACTTTTCTCCTTTCTTGGTTGGAAAGCCAAAACATGGGTAGTGAAAGCAAGCAGAGGGGAAAAAAAACGCATGCATTACAAAGGAAATGAAGAGAAAGCTTCACGCAGAGTAGATCACACTTCAAGATGATATATATATATTGCTGCTGATGCTCTTCATTTGGCATATATATTCTTCTTTGTTCATAACGTAAACAGGGGACACACACCTACGCATACACACACACACACACACACACACACAAACTCAGGCATGATATGCAGGAGGGTGCAAACGTATACATTAATATAGGGCACACATGTTTTTTAACACGATCACAAGAGAGCACAGAAGCACGCATAATTTCACGATGAAAAGGAAGAAAAAAAAAAGGAAACGTGCAAAAAATAAAATAAAAATCGTTGCTGACAGCTATCATGTAGTATATATACTACAGAGTTCCATCCCTTCTTGAATTCCAGATACCACCCACCCTTACGCACATAGAGAAGAGTTGGGCAGAAGAGAAGGTGTTTGTGTGTGCGTATGTGTGTGTGTGTGTGTCCCTACAATATGAACAATAGCATTTGAAACTCGCAGCACAGTTGACAAAAAAAAAGATAAAATAAATGTAAAGAAAAAGCACTATATATACAAAATCTCATGCTCTCTTGAGTTTCTAAATCGGATCATCTTTTTTTTTTCCTCTCTCTCTCTCCTTCTTTTTTCAATTCAACCTCCCTCCTCTCGCTGTGGTGCTGCAGTTTAGCGGCCGTGACCGGCAGCGAGGATAATGGGATTGTGCGTGTTGCCGCCCTCTTGGCTGCCGTGAAGCTCCCTGTGCTTCGCAACGATAGCGTGGCGGTCGGGCTTGAGTTTGGCGCGCTCGCTGGGACTGAGCAGCAGCTCGTGCTCGCGACCCTGCTCCTTGGCCATAGCGTGGAAGGGATCGTTGGCAATGAAGCCACTGGCGTACATCTCGCGGATAGGATCGACGCTGTAGTACTCAGGTGAACGGTGTATCCAGCGGTACACCTCCTGATCTAGCTCAACGCGGCGGTTGAAGCGCTGCTGCTGAATCCAGGG
The DNA here is from genome assembly GCA_030849805.1 of Sergeia podlipaevii. NCBI lineage: Eukaryota > Euglenozoa > Kinetoplastea > Trypanosomatida > Trypanosomatidae > Sergeia > Sergeia podlipaevii. Next base: position 24,182 of record JASANZ010002231.1, read on the forward strand.
CTTGGTGGGCCAGAGAGCAGTGTTGTAGAGCGTCACGTCAGGGTGCAGGAAGGCAAGACGGTACAGGTGCCAGAGAGTGATGGAAACCACAACGGCAGCGCACGTAACAGTGGTGAGAGCTTCGAAGGAGACGGCCTGCAGGCGCATCTTCTCAATGGTGCTCACCTCCAGCCAGTGCACATAGCGGCCATACGGGTTACGGGAGAAGAAGCCGGTGCAGAAACCCTGAGGGAGAAGGTTGTAGCGGAAGCGGTATAGCCAGTTCACGTGCTTGGGGGAGAAGCCCTGCATGTAGCCAGTGCTAACGCCATCGTGGGTGGTGGCAAGGTACGGGTTGCCGGACATGGGCTTCCAGTAAACGTTGTGGTCGACAACGTTGCTGCGAGCGACGCTGCCGGAGATCTTATTAGTGATGCGGGACATGACGAAAGTACGAACAGAGGACTTGTAAGATCAATGTATATTGCTTGTATTTTGAGATGAAAAGGTTTTTTTTCGCTTGTTTCTCCTAGTAAAAGGCTATCAATACAAAATGAAAAAAAAAAAGGAAAGAGATCAAAAAGTAATTCAAATACGAATGCAAGAAGGGAGTATTCATACGGCGATACATACACACACGCACACACATACATACAGACACACAATACGTATGAGATGCTGCGGAAGCTCGCTTTTCTGCCTAGGTAAGCCCCCCTTTCAAATCGATGCTAGCCCCTTCGCCCAGCTAATAGTGGTAAATGTTTAGAGCCTGGATAGTTACGTAACCACGACGCTAAAATGAAGAATAATAAAAAAAAGAGCAACAGGTTTAGAGAGACGACACAAGATTATTTTTTTAAAAAAAAGCAGCTTTTGAAATTACTTTTCCATTTTCCCCCTTTCCTTCCAACCATTAGCATCAGCAACAAACTGTGCATCTATATATAACAAGAGTTGTGAGCGAATATATCGTCGTCCCTTCATGGGCAGTACGTATCATAGAGCCGTTCTACGAACGCTACGTACGCATCTTGATCTTCCTTGTGTCCAAGACTCATGCAAGGGTGGCGGCTGTGCTTCAGCACGAGCACCTCCACAGCTGGAATCCTTTCTGGCACCAACTGCGCGCGCACACTGTCGATAAGCTTCTGTGTGCAGGCATTGGGCACGCGCCGGTCCTTAACGGACATCACAAAGGCGACGGGGCACCGAATGTAGACCTTGCTGGGGTCATAAGAATACGCCTTCTTTGATGTCTCAGTCCCTTCGTAGTCACAGAACGTTTTAAAAAACCACATATTAATCCGTGGAAGCCAACTCGAGGTACTGATGACACTCTCGAGCGTATCAAACGGTGCCTCTACAATCACCAGGGACACATGTGAGGCCAGTTCAGGGGAAAGCTTCATCGCTGAATAAAAGCAAGTGGTGGCGCCGCGACTGCATCCAAACAGCACCAAGTGCCGCTTTCCTGGAGTGCTCGGACCGCGTCCTCGTGGAACTGATGAACTTGATTGCTCGTTGTTCGCTATGATCAATTCACGCACCGCACGGCGCACCTCCCGTATAAAGACCGCCTGATCTCTGCTTCCGCCTAAATTTGTACGTCCAGGCTCCGAGTAGCACAGCTGAAAGGGACGTGTAGCAAACCAAAAATTGGTGAAAAGTTCCTTAATGACAAGTCCCCAGTGCACCGGATTCAACGTCCAGTACCACCCCGTGTGCACACATTCCGACACCTCTGGTGATGGCATGACATTATGCAGCAGCCGCGGTGCAAGATGGCAAGAAGCGCGATATAAAACGGGAGGGTCGATCAAACCCAGGTCTGCGGCCTCTGCACGACGGCGTCTTTCCGCGTTAAGTTCATCTTGATTATCTGCGCGGCTCAGCAAGGGGTCGCAGATAGATGCAAACGAGTCTGTGTGATGGTGCGTCACGAAGGCAGCGGTATCAGCAGATGCACGTGCACTGCTAGCATTTGGATCATCATCGACGGCCACCATCTTGGTCAAGGCGCAACGCACGCCATCCTTCGCGACGGCGCCAATACAGCGCTTCGTATTGCGGTTCTTGTGTGCATCCACGTCATGGAGAGGCTCGTACCCATCTGCCCAGTTCTGCAAAACGGTAACTCCATCAGCGCCCGTGTATCGAGCAATTTGCGCTCTAGGAGAAGTGAGACCAGGCATTGTTACCGTGAGAATATTGTCCCTGCGCGGGGGGCTGTTCTCATATGGCACGCTGCGAGGATACATGATAAAAGACAAAAAAAGGGAGATAAACTAGAAAACAATGAAATGAATGTAATGCAATACTATTATTCTTTTCTCCCTTCTTTTCTCTTGAGTTTTGATAAAATATGTCGAGCCCGCTATTGCTTCCTAAAGTATACATAAGAAAAAATTTTTAAAAAATATGTGAAAGTGCGAGCACAAAATTTAAAACAAAAAGATGCAAAAAAAAAAAAGAAGGTGCTTGCTATCCACGCCTGAACTTTGATGCAATAATACAAACTCTGCAGGATACAATCTAAAATGTAAATTGATAATTACTTTTCTTCTTTCAGTCATTACAAAGACTTCTTAAGTGCTTCGTGAGTTTCGCTAGCAGTGCTGAAGCGGCATGGCACCATTGACGTCTGTTGCGGAGCAAAAAGAAAAAAACAAACATTAACAAAAAATGAAAAAGAAAAAATACTATTCTTTCCCAGCCTAATAAATCTCCTCAAAGTCATCAAGAGCGGATAGCGCGGTCTGAATAAGCCGCCGATCCTCCTTGTCGCGTGCCTCGGCATCCAACGCATCCCCATCAGCAGCATCCCCCGCGTCGCTGTCCACGTCAGATTCAGAGATGGCGAGTCGTACCTGTCGCCCAGCCGCGTCCTCTGCCTCACTACTGGCGCTCCCAGCAGTAGGCAAAACGCTAGGACTAGGCCCCATGAGAGTGAGGTCCAGGACATCCTTGCCGCCGGCGCCGATGCCAATGACCTCCATCAGCTTTCCCACACGAAGTGCCTGCTCAGCTTGCTTGGCTTCTGCAAGTTGATTCAGTACCGGATCAATGCGACCGCGGAAGGCTACATATGCGTCCAACACCTCCTCAACTTGGGAGCGAATCATGTCCTCCATCTCGGGGGTATACAACGCAGGGCGGAAAGGAATCTCATAGGCAGTGCTGATCCCACAAGCCGCGCTCTCTCCATCCATCAGCATCAGGTTTAGAGCACTAGGACCCCCAGCACCTCTAGAACCACTGCAATCGGCATCTTCAAGGCCACACGCACGCAGAGAAAAGGACGCCGCATACTGCGCCTCCGTCGAAAACATCTCTTCAAGTAGCTGCAGCAATGGACTCGTGGCGTCTGTAGCCTCCTTCAGGGCAGCCTCACATTTGGTAAGTCGCTCTTCCAGCGGAGCCTGCACAGCCTCGTGACTGGCAAGGTCCTCGGCAAGAATGCTTAGTCGTGTCTCACGCGTGATGCGCTCTCGGTTGATGGCCACTGCGGATGCTCTTTCCCCCTCCGCTTCCTTATGTACACGCGTTAGCTGGCTCTGTAGGTTCGCAAACATAGCGGAGCGCAACAGCCCACCTCCACCTCGGCGCCGTGGAGGAGCTTCTTCGCTCGCTGCGCTTCCGCTCGGGGATGCAGCAGCCGAATCACCCTCAGTACGAGCCCTCTTGAGTGCGCTGGAGTTCCCGCCTTCGTCTTGTAGTGCACCGGAGCTAGAAGTTGATTCCCATGGGAGCCCAGCGGCAAGACGCGCCAAGGCTTCCTTCAAAGTCACGCGCTCCGCCTTGAGACGGTCCGTCACCTTTCGCAACGACCGTAGGCCACGCCGTAGAGTGCAGGCGGCGCGATACACAAGAGTAAACTTGCGCACTTGAGTCGCCACGTGCCGCTGAAAGGCTCGGCGTTGAGGCTCCGTCAGTGGGACTGGGTAGTCTTCAAGCAGCAGCAGATTTGCAGTAGGACCGCCGTCAGGAGCATCTTGCAGAGCCTCATCTGTATTGTCCAGCTTCAGTAACTCTCCAAGCACCGCGGTCTCCATCGTTGTCGCCTTGCTCGTCTCCCAGTCGCTTTTTTCTTCTACTTCTTCCTAGCTAAACGATCAGGGGCTCTAACTACAGTGCAACTCACGTTATGGCTAAATAGATATTTGTTGTTGTTGTTGTTTCTTTGCTAGCGCATTTTGTAAAAAAAAAGTGCAAAAATGGTACAAAAAAGGAAAAAGAGCACACATATATATATATATATGCATACAAAAAGCAGTACATCACCAGAAGATATATTAAAAAAGAAACCAATAAAAATATTTTACACGTCCATCTCAGCTGCAAGCAATAATAAGCTACATGAAAGTAAACTTAGCTTCTCATATGTTCCACCTTTTGAGCCAAATAGAAGCATCAGACGCCATACTCCCCGCACACACGCACACACACACACACACACACACATCACAACTGCTCTTGTGCGTGCCTTTGTGTTTGTCCCGCTATTTCTTTCATTTTTGTTACCTTTTTTTTCCTTGGGAAAAAGAAACCGCACTCATTAAGTCGATACTCAAAGTCCCTATCGTCACGTCGTACTGTATGGAACATACATACAAACTCACATACACACACACAAAAAAAAAAAAATTACTTGAAAAAAAAAAAATGCATTCTTGCCCATTGTGATTCTCCGGCATATCTTTGCTAGTGTTGCTGCATTTTCTTTTCCTCCCGACGTCGTTGTTTATTTTCTAAAGTAAAGAGAAAACTTTTCGTTTTGTCGCTTTCATTTTTTTCCCATTGTTTCTCTCACTGTGCGCTCACGCCACTTGTTTCTGCGCAACTTCACACGCACGCTCACCTCCCTCTTTCCTTCTCGTTCATGCCGCTCGTCAGAAATCCGACATATTATGCTGTTGTTACTTTCCTTCTTTATTGCATATTCCCTCTTTCCTCTCAATAGAAGAAAAAAAAAAAAATTGTGGCGAACGAGTGTTTCTCTCAGCAAGAGAAGGAGCACTAAAGAGAAAGATAGCAAATAAAGAGAGTGAATGAAAGGACGGCATGCCATGTCCTAGGAATACACCCGCAAATACAAATAACAGAACATCTTCTACCTGTGGGGCGACCACAATTGAAAAAAAAAATATATATCAGGTAATCATATAGATAAAAATATGTATATACAGTAAAGAACCCCACAAAATGACAATAACAACAACAACAAAAAAAAAAAGCAAATAGGCACGGCAAGTGGAAAAATAATAATAAGAATAGCATACGCATATATGAACACTGTTTGCCTCACGAATAAAAGTAATGAAGCTCCTCTTCATGCACACCTCTCTTTCTGCAGACAAACAAGCACCAAAAAGCCATTTCTATAAATACAAGGCACAACCCACTTGTAGCCCTTGTGCCTATTATTCATATCAACAATCCCGTCGATAATTGCGCTCCTGATTTTATCTCTTTTTTCTTATTTTTTTCGTTTTTCTTCAACTTTTCCTACAACACTGCCTATTTGTTTTATTTTTTCTCCTTTCTTCCTCATTCCTCTTTTTCACTTCTATTCATCCATTACCTTCGCATATTCACCCAAATAGCTCAAAGTGCGTTCCTGCGCAACCACACTACAGGGCACTCATAAACGACCATATGCGGCAGGCAACAGCGCCATGCTTGAGTTCAGAAAGAAGGAAAGAAAAAGAAGAGGATACATTTAAATAGTCATCCAAATGATAATAATAACAATAATAGTAATAATAAAAAGCATTCACTACAATGATACAGGTTGAAAAGGGGGGGGGGGAAGGACACAAAAGCTGTCAAAATGTAGTGCAACTCACTGCACGAAACGAGAGGCGGTTATCTTCATTTACAGTACAAGAGAGCCCCTTCTGCAAAAATAGTGAAAAAAATAAAAACAAAAAGACATAGCTCACGCTCTCTACTTTTGCTCCTCTTTTTGCTGTATCCAGCGCATACGCTCAAAAACCAAGCGAGAAAAAAAAAAACTTCCAGCACGTTCATTCCTTTTTTTTTCTCTTTTCTGTTTCTTTTCCTTCTTTCTCGCTCTCTTGTAACGTTGCAAGAATTTGGTAAACATCCCACGTCCACACCCCGCTAGCAGCTACAGCTGCGCAAATGTGCCCCGCTGCACCACTTTAGTATCCCCCCTCTGACATCTTTTTTTTTTTTCCTTCGTTCGTTCTTTGGAAGGGAAAGGGGGAGGGGATGTTTTGCATCTTTCAAATATGATCAGTGTCATTGCTGTTCTTTCCCCCCCCCCTCTCTCTCTCTCTCTAAAAAAAAAAAAAGCATCACCATAGAGAGAGAGACGAGGAAGATGGGAATAAAGAAAGCGCTATACAACGTGCTTGGATGCTAGCGCTACACTACACGTACACGCGAACGAGGAGGAGAAAGGGGGTTTTAATAGTAGGCTTTGGTTTTATTTCTTTCTTTCGCACACTCTAAGCAGCTTCCGCGGCCTCGGACTCGTTGTCATGGTACCACTCGTCCTTCTCGGGATCATACCACATCTCGTTGGTTGGATCATAGAACTGGCAGCTAGGCGGATGGTAGTAGAGATTCTCCATCGCAGAGTAATAGTACGGAGTGCCCTCAGTACGGGTCCAGTCACCCTTGGGCAGCACAACAGGATTGCCAAACTCGTCCACATCATCGTGGTCTTTGCGGGCCTTCGGCGCCGCCGTAGAGGTGACATCGGTATTGCCGACGTTGGTGTCGTTCGCATTAGTGGCACGACCAGCCGGGACGTCAACGGACCTATGGCCTTCCGACGGGGCATTGGCCTCGGTGTGATGAGATCCATGATCCTCAGGCGCAGCGTTGCTGACCTTATCCTGCGACTCCTTCTTGTCCTTCGTGTCCTTTGATCCTCCGCAGCCCATCTTATGGATCTCTGTGTTGCGTAAGACTTTAGTTTTCTTTTTTGCTTTTTTGTCTATTTCCTTTTCTTCCCTCCGCTAAAGTAAAACCTTGGGAGAGAAAAAATGAAATTGCTAGTTCTATAAAAGTGAGTAAGATACAAATCTAATGTATGCAAATGGGATCACAGTTTTTTTTGAAGCGAAAAAAAAAAGAGTGAGAAGAAAAAGAAAAGATAAATGAAATACAGATAAAGGCTACTAGTAATGAAGCAATTGCAAAGCCCTATTTCTGAGTAACACAAGATCGCCAATTCCACTGCGGCCAGAGGTCAACTCTAATAAAAGCAGTGACGATCAATAGTGAGTACTTGCGCTACAGCAAACAACAACAACAACAACAACAACAACAAGAAACGTACTGGGGTACTCCTCCAAATACGTGGTCACAGAAACAGTGACATGAAAGCAACAACAAAGAGATGTACCCAGTCTGCAAAAAAAAAAAAAAAGATTCTACAAGTTAAGTCGATAGCTCACGACGTAGTGCATCTTCCAGTTGCTGTGTGTACATCCCGGCTCTTATACTGTCTGAGAGACAGAGATCTTTCTTCAATAGGTTCAGGCAAACAGAAGCGCAAGCTTCGTTAGAAACAGACTCTTCATATAACCTGGAGCACACCAACTGGGAGTACTGGGTTAACCTCACAGACTGCCACTCGTGTGGGGCGGACGAACCATAGCGCAAGCGCGCATTAGAAGAAACTGAGTCTGCCTTCATCAAGCGCACAAGCAAAGAAAAGAGAAAGTAGACGGGGAAGTAGCACTCACTTGCAGCACCCAGTCGCATTTCCTCTGCTATTAGCTCCACTGTCGCATCCACAAACATGTCCATTAAATCACCGCTACATCGTCGCACCAGCGCTGCCTCTTCATCGCCACTGACACCAGCAGCACCACCTGCGCTCGCGCTGCTACCGCGATGCGCGCCACCTTGATTCTCACCCTTCTCTTCTTCTGTTTCTTTCAGCATGGAGTTGTGCGTGTTCATGAGCTGGACGCGATACGACTCAAATACACCAAGAACAAAGGGAGCATAAAACCACGCTGACTGGTCGTTAGGGTCGCAGTAAATAGCCTTTATGAGCAAATGTATGTCTTCCTGCAGCTGGGTCCACAAGTCCCGTGCGATAGCTGGGTGAAACGCGGTGGTGCTGTCGCTGCTGCTGATGCTACGCTCACCCGCCGTTTGCGCACGTGCGAGGGCAGACCGAATCGTGATGCCACGTTGATGCCATGCACTGTAGTTGGAGAAGTTTTTGTTAATCTTCGAGGTAGTAAATGCAATTTCAGCAGCCTCTTCACTAGAGTACAGTGCAGGGTCGCTATCATCAGCAACAGCATCGCAGTTACTATCAGATTCTTCTTCCACGTACAAGCGTGTAGCCCTCTGCAGTTCATGAAGAGCCCATCGCCGGTAGTTCCAAGCATGAAAGTTGCGCTCATCAAGATTAAGAAGCTTCTCACACTGAGCCTTCTCCTTGCCAAGTGCGCCAAGCAGCACCTCATGTGCATTCTCCGAAATACGTTCCTCAGCGCTTTCCTCACTTTTTGAGGTTGCTGAGTTCTTCATGTTCTTTTCAATCACTGCACGCTGCATGAGCTGCTCAAAGATCCAATGTCTGTGCACGAAAGCAGCATAGATTTTGAAGTCCTTGAGAAGCAGCTGAGAGTTTAGCTTCAGCTCCTCTACCAGCCAGACTGTGGGTGACCTCCCCTGCTGCTCCGGCGAATGCCACAAGTGATTCAATATTTCACGACGGTAATTGTACAACGTGTACGCTTCCGGGACCTCAAGTAAAACCCTTGTGCTTGCGTCCAAGGCATCAGTACTGTAGTCGCGTGCCGTTCGCCTTTGTAAAACTCCGAGATAAGCTTCGCCAAGCACTCTATGTGCCTCCTTCTGCGCCGATAGCTCATTTTCATCCACAGGAGCCTTGCATCTCTTCTTTTGATCGTGCATGCGTACTCTAAGTATATAGTAAGCGATTTGTACAAACTTTTATAGTGATATTAATGATAATAATAACGATAATGGAACGGCTGAATGCAATGAAGAAAAAAAGAGAAATAAAACAAAGTTCAAGAGGGGGGGGATATAGATCAAATGCCAGCCCACATAAGAGGGCAATACTAACGACGGAAAAACATAAGGGAGAAAAGAAGCAACTGCGATGCGCAATCCACTCCTTATGACATAATTAGGGTTTGACAGTGTAAATCGAAAAGAGGGGAAGAAATGAACAAAATAAGAAAGAGAAAGTGGAAGGAATACACCTCAACAATGATATGCGTTCTTTCCTTTCTATTTTCTCTTTTTTGAGTGCATTCAGAGCGTTTCCTCTCATATGGAAAATGATATTGAGCTCTCACACGTACGGCAATACAGCGAACTGCTATGTAAGTATAAATAGATGGATAGCAGCCGCAGAGATTTCGTCCCCTCGACAATTTTGCACTCGTATTGCCAACAGCGAATTGTAGAATGTACTTTTTATCGGCACACATAAAAAAAGAAGAACGGTGGCTAATACGTATGTACATGCGTGTAGAGAGGGAAGAGAAGAATACACATGAACACATCACGTTGAAACAAATGAGTGTGTGTGTGTGGGGGGGGGGGGGAATAGGACAAAAAAAAAGGCAAAATAAAAATTAAAAATGTGAACATAAATTACTAACCATTTTGTTTTTTTCCGTCCGATAGCACCAAAAGGTTTCATAAATATATGTTGTCCATCAATCTGTAAGTGAAGCTGCTGCTATTCAACCCAGATAAGCGGTACACACACATCCACGTTATGCCCTCCGAGATTCCTGGGTAAAGATAAGCATTGCTATAAGGCTTAAAGGTAAACAGTGCTTCCGCTCTCTCTCTCCTCACAACTTTCTCTCAATCTTCTACCACACATCCTTTATAAACTTCGTTTTTTGCTTAGAATATAAACTCATATGGGTGTTGGCTCTCGTTTCCTTCTACCAGTAGCACCCCCTTTTTTCAAAAATAATAATTGTGCAACAGCATTTCTGAGATCACAATGCAATAAAAAGAAAATAGCATAATACAAAAATAATAATAATAATGCGAAGGCATCCGATCACACTCGCACTTGTAAACGAACACACATAATAAAGCATCCGCCATTAAATGCGTTGTTGCATATCAACAAAAAAAGGCACAAATATATATATATATATATATATATATATATATTTAAAGACCTCGGGATAAGCAAAACGTATCTACAAACTTATCCTCTGTCGTGAGATGAAAACCAAAAACACATTTATATTTATAGAAATACCGTTGTTGCTAACACTTGTGCCATGCGCGCACATACCCATGTTGCTACCACAAGAGAAGGGAAAAAAAATCACCATCATAAAATACATCTCGGTACAGTACACATCAACACAAGGTAGAAAGGGAGAAAAGACTGAACAACGGCAAAGCTGATATTAGCACTTACTAGCAAGTGGAGAAAAAAAAAAACGATTTGCAAATCAAATACGGCCTGGAAATAGCATAAGTGAACACACCCAATACCACAAACAAAGCGGCAAAATAGCCAACGGACGTGAGTATATTATGTTCTCTATCGCTTGTATCTCCCTTCTTATTTTTTTTTTTTAAGGGCCATTGCGCTCAATGCCAAAGAGAAAAGAAGTAGGTAAACAACATAAACTCCATATTGTTAATGGAGAGAGGAGTGGCAGGGAGTACGTCGCGGAAATGAAAAGGCGTCTACAGCAACGCTGCCTCAACGATACGAAAAAAATATATACAATTTTTTTTCTTTTCTTTTTTTACCCGTAAAGCGCGGTGTAAACAACAAACGCAACAGCTAGCGCCATCTGTCCGTGGCGCTGAACTCTGGCTAATACGCTACCTCAAAGAAGAAAAACAAAAAACCAAGTCTTTGGAACAATGCAAAAAAAAGGGTGAAAAGAAGCAATCGCCAAAGAAAAAAAAGGCAAAATAAAAGCTATACCTCTCACTTAATACATACTGCCTATATTCAGTGATGGTAGCCGCGCTCCAGCCTATGCTCTGCTCAGCAGAGTACCAACAGTAAAAAGCGTAGTCACTGTGAGTAAAAAAAAAAAAATTCTGACAAAGCACCTAGATACACGCGCGCATATACACACATATAAAAAAAACATATAAATAGGGAGTATAATTTATGATAATGGTAAATAGATGCTCTTTATGAAGGTGTGTAGGGGTCCTTCCACCCAGCATATGCTGACGTGTCCTATCCATTGGCGTCAACATAAGAAAACGCCCAGCAAAAATACAAATGCATTCATGATGCAAAAAAAAAGGGGGGGGGGAAAAAAAAAGAAACAAGGAACATAAGCATTGAAGGCGCCAAGAGTTCACAAAAATTCGTTTTCTCATCTTTTCCTTCCGCACTCTGCACAAGGAAAAGTAAATTTAATCAACACAGTAGCACGCATGCTCACACACACACAAAAAAAAAAGGAAACATCAACACGGAGCATGCTAAAAAAAAAGGTAAATTAGTAAGCAAATAAATAGTATTGGTACCCAGCCCGCCAATTTTTTTTAAAAAAATTCTCAATTATACATAAATGCTAGCAGTAGTTCCGCACGTCACTGCAAAGATTGCTACTTCCTCTCCGCAATGCGCACACAAACCAGATTGCATTCAGTTGCATAATATCACATGGCAAAGAAAAGTAAAAGATCAAGTTCAAACCCGAATTACACTATATATGTGTGTGTGTGTGTGCATGCAAGCCTCAGTGGCCTGCATATAAATAGAATAAAAATATACGACAAAAAAAAAAAAAGCGTATATGCACAGAAAAAAAAAAAGAAAGTAAGTATGCGAAGCCAAGCAAAAACATCAACATAACCGCACATTAAAAATGAAAGAAAAAACGTACACATGGGTAACCACAGAATCACAGAGGAGAGGAGAGGAGAGACAGAGGAAAAAATGACCTGTGATCACCATATTGATCTCGCTTCTTCACCTAACGCTAATAATAATAATAATAATAATAATAATAATAATAATAATAATAATAGAAAAGAATGTAGAAGGCGAAAAAAGAAGATTCTTGTAGCGAGAAGAAAATGATGAAAGAATGTCAGTGAGAAAAAAATATAATGATAACAAATACTACTCTTCACGTGACTATCTTCCAGGCAAGCAACAAAAACCAAACAACCTAAAAAAATAATAACTAGAAAACTCGTTTGCCGCCCAATAAGATGAAGAGGGAGGGAGATGAGGAGAGAGAAAAAAAAAGAAGGTAGATAAAAATGACTACATAAAAACTAAAAAAAAAAAGAAAAAGAGATAAACAACAACAACAAAAAAAAAAAAACGTGAAGTTAGCGCAGGGACGGCTATCAATACCTGTACATGCGCCAACCTCACATACTGAATCCATCACATCATATTTTGCGCAGTTTCAGACAACAATCTGGTTCACTGGCGCATCCGCGTCATCGGACAGTTCGTCCATGTACGCCATCCAAATGCGGCACCGAAACGTCCGATACAGCTTCCGTTGCATGCGGCGAAAATCTACAAAAATATCCTTAGAGGGGCGACTCACATAAAGCGTCAGTTTCTGCCTATTCAGCTGATATTCGCAATCGACGAGCTTCACATCATCGGCGGAAAATGCCGTAGCATATTCCCTTTCCACCACCACTACTACACCACTTGATGATTCTGCTGTGGCATCGCCTGTTGCGGCCACCAGGCGTGCTACCTTTTGCTGCAGGTTTCCCTCAACGAAGCGGTGAACAATTTCTTTGGCCATATGGAACGCCTTGGCCTCTTCCTCACGCTGTCGCTGCAGTCGCTGCTCATCTTCCTCGTCGGAAAGACGAATCACCCAGGGCCAGTTACGGAACTTGTACACAATGGATTCAAGCTGGTGCTGACGGCCCGCTGGGGTAGTTGCCACCCCAACGTCCCAGTCGTGTAGTTGGCCTTCGATGAAATTGTCAGCGCAATCGACAGCTCTAGACGACGCACCAAAATCACTGATGTCCATCGTGTCTGGACTCTTCAGCCGTTCCACGGTACCAACTTCTTGTCCAGCACTCGTGGTCGCAGTGGCAGCGGCCTCATCGTCGTCTTCCTCGTCATTCTTGTCCTGCTGGGAGTGCAACTGCTGGAGACGGCGAGCCACTGCCTTGCGGTACGCGGACTCCTCCTGCAGGTACTCCAGCTCAACGCAATCCTTGATCATCTGCTCGATAGACACAAAACCGACAATGATGCCGATGTCCTCACCACGGTCACCATCAACAAGCACTGAAGATCCAATTGGCAGCTCGGATTCCTCCTTGGAAGTGGCAAAGCGACGGCCTTCTAACTTCCCCTTGACCACAATAAAGGTGCGGATGGGCAGGGAACGGTCGGCCTTGAGGTAGACCACGGGCCTCTCGGCGGCTGAAGCAGCGTTCCCTGTCGCGGTGGCAGCAGCAGCAGCAGTGTTGCTGCCTTCGGCGGCAGCGGCTGACTTCTTGGACTGATGTTGCTGTTGCTGACTGCTAGCATCTGACCCACGAGACCCTCTCTTTACAGCGTGTGTGGTGGTGGTAAATGGCGGCTGCGGCTGCGGCTGCGGCTGCTGATGCGGATGCGGCATTACACCGTTATTGTTGTGTTGCTCAAATTGCTGAAACAGCTGCTGGTGATGAGGCAGCGAGGAGGTACCTCCTATGGACAGTACAGTAGGTAACATATGCTGTGCTGGCTGCATACCGGCGATAGCAGGGAGGCCACTGACAAAGCCGGCGCCGTTCATGTACGTTGGTTGTCCATAGTGCAGGTAGTTAGCTGTCGGGACAGGGGCCGGATATGCCATCTGGCCATTTGCAAACACCAGACTTGGCATTGGCGCGGGATAGAAGACCGTGAAAGGTGGCTGCGGCTGCGGCGGCTGCGGAGGAGAGAGCGGTGCCGTCGCAGGCTGGCCTGATGCTGGGTGCGCAGCGGTCATGTAGTATCCATGATGCTGGTTTGGTGGCGGTACTGTCGCTTGCCCAATAGAAATAGAAGGGATTGCGGTGGTTTGAGGCACACAAGGCACTGGCTGCATATCTGTCATGTAGAAGCCGCCTGCTCCCGCCATGGTCCCGAGGTGGTGGGACTGCGTTGCAGCAAGAACGGGAGCTGCAGCACTAGGGCTGTAGTATTGATTTATACAGAAGGGAATAGGCGTGGCGGCAGGGTTGCCTCCAGTGCTATGCTCAGAGACGATTGCAACGCTGTGTGGTCGCTGTTCCTGCTGCTGCTGATGGAGAATCGCAGTTCCACTGTTGACGCGACCTCGACGCCTCTCTAGCTGCTGCTCCTGCCGCTGCTGTTGCTGTCGACTCCACTGCGCGACCGCTGCTGCGCTGCCGCCACTACCACCACCACCTGTTGTGGCAGCGGATCTGTACTGAGATGGGGATGGAATACAGTCAGACACAGCGATATCGAGCGGAGACGCAGATGTCCCAATGATGCCGGCGGAGCCATTTCTTTTCGGGGGAGACGGTGGAATAGTCCCACTGGAACTGTTGAAAGAGGTAGAGGGCAGGTACTGTGCTCGCACACGCTGTTTCACACTCACGGTCACACTAGCGCTAGAGGCATTTAAGTTGGCCGTTCGCAGAGTCTTGGGGCCCTCACTGAAAGAAGCGCTTGCCGCGATACCCATGCTACCATGACTCTCACCCATATTCTGTGGGTACTGCTGCTGGTTGCGGAAGCTCGCACCGGCTCCGTTCACCTGCGACTTTGAGCACCCAGCTCCAAACACGGGGACGGAGGTGTTGCCATCAGGTCCGTTAAAATGAAATTTTAGCGGATTGTGCGAAGCGCTTGTATTTCCGCTCTGCTTGGTGTAGCCGCAACTTCCAGAAGCATTGACAAGACCGTTGTACACACCATTCGCCAAGTCCCCTTGACGATCATTGTTGAAGGAGGAAAATACCTCCGACCGTGCGCGCGCAGCAGCAGCACCGCCACCGCCAACACAACTGGCAGCCCCGCTAGCAGCAGCAGCAGCAGCAGCAGCAGCTGCAGTAGGAATGTCGCCCAAAGGACTTGCCGGGTGATGAGATGTACTGCAAGAACCGCTAGCACTGAACCGATTAATCGCAGCTGCAACACCATTGCTGCTTCCGCTCGCACTTGCCGCTCGAGAATGAAAAAACACATCCTTCGTATCTGTCACTGCTGACGCAGAAGATGCCTCAGGGTCAAATGTAGTAAACAGAGAGGCGATCTGCGTGGTGTCGTACGGGTTACTTGTCAGCTGTGTGTAGGCGGCGGCGTCGTCGTCGTCGTCGTCAATGATGTTGGACGTGTGATCTGCGTCAATGATTCCCAAATTTTCTGCTTGAGGCATGCGCGTGGCGTATTCCACGTTGCCCGTGCCGTAAGTTTGAGGGCCACGTGAAGGATAGGCACCATCATACGTGGCGCCAACCCGAGATGCGACATAGTCCATGGGGTATGTACACAGCTCGCCGCTGATGTTCATCATACCAGGTACATTCGCCATGGTGTCTTGATGTGAGATAAGAATATTCACGTATAGGCGCTTGCGTATTCAAAAGAAAAAAAAGTTATGATATCCGCTACCGTGTTTGACTGGTTATAAGAGGCAAAAGCCACTCAACACGCCGTAAATGTCTGCTTTCCCCCCTATTATGTGTTGCTAACGTTTTGTTGTAGCAGAAAAAAAAAAATAGGATTCTTATTTTCTTTTTTTTTTCCGTTTCCTTAAAATGCAGTGGCGTAGGGTAAACCAGTACTTTTTTTTTTTTTTGCTCGATCACGGTAGTAAAGCGGAGAAAAAAAAATTTTTTTTTTAAGGCGTCAAGCTTATTCCACACTTGCGCCTGTAGTAGTTATATGTTAAATCAAAGAGCGTAACCTACTAGAGGAAAGAGAGAAAAAAAAAAGGTAAAAGATATGGAGGGAATAGCAGTAATCATGACGAACGAAAAGAATACATGCACGTTTACATATATATGAGCATCCAGCTTTGCGACAAGTCATTACACAGATTGTGCGTGCTTGTACACAAATAGAAAAAAAAAAAAATGAGATCTGAAAAAAAAAAAAAAAAGACGCGCCCAATGTGTAAAATTACAAGAAGGAAAGGTATATAAAGAGTTGCAGCAATTTAAAGCACATTTACACAACGTTGCTTCTGTTTTTTTTTTTTGTCTCCCTCCCTCCCTCATCCTATACCTTCTAGCAGCAGTTGCCGCATAAAGACACTTTCTTTCAAGCATCAGAAGTAGTTTTATTGGGAAGTCGCGTAATGAACATTTTAGCATCGTTCTCACCACTTCTGAAGGAGGAAACGGCAAATGCAATGAATTATCCCCACCACCACCTAGCATAACTATCTGAAACTACCAATAGTCTTGTCCAGATGTAGTATCTTTTTATTCTTTTTTTCTCTGTCACACGTGCACGCTTTGACGTTCACTCCTCACCCACTCCCCCCCCCCCTCCTTCTCTTCTCACTCATGTAGGAATCTCTCTTTTGTTGAGGGATGAATTGCCGACACAATACGTCCTCCAACAGTATAAAAAGCGCTAGTGCTAGCTGGGCCGCGGCCCTTGCACACGGACCAATAGTACCACCTACTCAGCGCGCCAACCACAAGGGTGAGACTACCGACCACTATTGAGAAGAGCCACTGCGACGTACAGAGGGGCACAGTAGACATGAAGCGACCGCCACACTGAACAATGAAGACCTGCATGATCGTGATAATGCCAACAATGCTGAGAAGTACGTAGCTGTCCTGGCAGTTGCCGAAAAAGCTTTCCTGACGGTGCAACAATCGGGCATTGAAAAAATTAAAAATCTGCATCCATACAAATACATTGAAAACTACACAAATGTGGGTATCGCTAAAGTACGCCTGATCACCGCCAGCTGGCACTCTTGTTGATGTGATGACTAAGGAAGTCGTTGACGTAGGTGTTGACAAAATCCCTGGAATCATGTTATATCCATACCCCAGAAGCCACAGCTGACACAGCAACTGGAAGCAACTCTGACAAGAGATGCTAAACCACATGCTAGGCAAGATAATAGGTGTGTTCTTCGGTTCCGGAGGTCGGCAAAGAAGCGTCTCCTCGCAGGGCAGCTCCGTCGCTAGTGCAAGGGCGGCGAGTGTGTCCATGATAAGGTTTATCCATAGCAACTGCACCGGTTTCAGCGGGGACATGTTCTGCGCGCTCATGATGGCACCGCAGAAAGCCACCACGCAAGCTGCAAGGTTCACAGTGAGCTGAAACTGCAGGAACTTGCGAATGTTATCCTTCACGTTGCGGCCCCACATAGTCGCCTTCACCATACCAGCAAAGTTGTCGTTTATCAGCACAATATCAGAGGCTCGCTTTGCCACATCGCTGCCCGAGTTCATCGCAAATCCAACATCGCTCAACTTGAGCGCGGGCGCGTCGTTGGTACCATCACCGGTCATGCCCACCACCGCAAGAGGGTCCAGCGTGCGCAGCAGCCCAATCATGCGCTTCTTGTCTAGCGGGGTTGCCCGCGCAAGGACACGTACGC
Organism: Sergeia podlipaevii; assembly: GCA_030849805.1. NCBI lineage: Eukaryota > Euglenozoa > Kinetoplastea > Trypanosomatida > Trypanosomatidae > Sergeia > Sergeia podlipaevii. The sequence goes on from JASANZ010002231.1 coordinate 41,698, forward strand.
GTGGCATGAAGTGCGTGAGAAGGTCGCTATCTGAGGTGGCTCTAAAAGTGGGGCCATCCAGCACGTAGCCCTGCTGTACAAGCTCAGAGGGTGAAAGCGAACTAGGAGCCTGCTGCTCTGCGTCGCGGTGGCCAATGCTGTTCATAAACACTACCTCCTCACTCGTGCTCAGTGAACCATTTTCGCCTCCTGCGCCGGCGGCACCGCCGGCTCTGCCCAAGAGGCCGCAGCGGCTCGCAATGTTTATAGCAGTAAGAGTAGCGTCACCGGTGATCATTATGACGCGCAAGCCAGCGCACATGCAACGTTCCACTGCCCTTGGCACCTCTGGTCGCACAGACTCTTCAAGACCCACAACACCGAGAAAACAAAGAGCATCCTCGCGGGGGTTTGAGGGCATCTCGGCAGCCCCCCGCGCGACCAGAAAGTCCACGTAAGCACAGCACACCGTGCGCAGCCCGGCCTGATTATACCCTTCAATAATCTGCTCATGCTGGCGACGAGTGTCTGGGGAAAAGGGGATCGTGTTGCCGTCGCTAGAGATAAAAGAACCACAGCGAGCAAGCACCACCTCTGCGGCGCCACTCACAAATTGGCGCACAAAAGTAGTGCCAGTTGGGTGAGCTACACCGCCCCCACTACTGCCCCCCCGACTGCCACCCGCGTATATGGCACCAGGAAGCAAGCGCAGCATGGTGGAACTCGCCTTGGTTTGAGAGTTGAAAGGGAACCGCTGAGTGTTTTCACTGTCGCGCAAGGCAGTAAGCATAGTGCTGAAGACACCCTGCAATTGCTGCTGATCGCCGCGATTGGTTGTATTCGGCCCAACACACCTGACTGCTGCGCAGAGTCGAAGAAGAGCCTCGCCTGTTTTATTCTTGGCACGCCCCACCTCTGGGTCCACTGCGTTGCTCACCACACACTCCAGCAGAAGTTTTACCGCGTTGGGATTCGCATCCACCTCCACATTGCCCTGTAAGCTAACACCAGTGGTGGGGCTGTAGTCGTAACCAAACGGAGATGGCGAGGAAGTTTCGACACCATCATTGCAAAGTCGTGCGCAGTCCATGTCCACTGCGTGGTGGTGCTGCTGCTGCTGTGGTTGTGCAGCAAAGCTTCTGGTACCACTGGGAAGGAGTGGAGAGCCCTCGCCAACAACATATGTACGCAGGCCAAAAAAGAGTTGGCGCAGGCGCATGTTGGGTGAGGTGAGAGTGCCTGTCTTGTCTGTGCATAACACCGTGGCCCCGCCCATCGTCTCACAAGCAGCTAGGTGGCGAACGAGATTGCCGTCACGAAGCATCAGACGCATGCTGTAGGCGAGGGAGATGGTAACAGATAAAGGAAGACCCTCTGGGACAGCCACCACAACAATGGCAATAGCGGTCGTGAGATTTTCAAAGAATTTTTTCATGTGAAGTGGAGAACCGTATATAAAATACATGTAAAGCTCCTTGAGAAGCAGAGAGCCAAATGTGAAGGCCGCCGCAAGCATACCAAATTTACCGATAATCCCAGCGATCACCTCCAGCTGATCCTGAAGCGGGGTGTTTGTCTTCTCAGTGTTTTGAATCGCCATGGTGATGGCACCGGAAAAGCTGCGCTCACCCACGGCCACTACTACAGCCGTTCCCTCTGCTGAGCCATCTAAAATAGAGGACCCGCTGATAAGAAATGGATCAGCCGAGGCCTGCTTGAATACCTCATCGTTCTCTCCAGTCACAGAACCCTCATCCACAATGAGAGTGCCGGAGCTATAAAGGAGTAGGGCGTCAAAAGTAAGTTCAATGCCTGCGGACACTTGCACAACATCTCCAACAACTACTTCCACGCTGGGCACCTCCATCGCATGGTACTCGCTGTGATTGGGGCCGCAGTATCGCCACACCGTCAAACGCGTCCGACCCGCCTCTTCCGTGCGCATTACCTGGGCAAATTGTTCCTGCTTGCGATAGTCGTTGATTGCATTTACGCCAGTTACTAAAATAACTGAAATGAAGATAGCCGCTCCTTCAATCCAGCCAGTGGTCCAGTCCACCTCTCCAGTGCGAAAGTCAGGCGTCGTAAGGCCAAGAAAAATGGAAATAAAAGCGCACCCAATGAGAATCTGCACGATGCGATCGTCCTTGATAGACTCGATAGCAAAGTGCAGGATGCTTTCCTTGGGTGGATGTGGCAACTCATTTGCGCCGTATAGTTTACGACGTTCTAGCACAGAGTCCTGTCTAATGCCAAGTGTGTGCGCGCCACCAGTTGCTATCGCGTCCGTCTGACCGAGAGATGTCTCTGCTGAACTCGCTTCGCACAGGCCCAGCTCACGCATCACACCACTAGCGCCGCCACGTTGCTGCAGGTCAGACCATTTTTTATGGCCGACAATGTCGGCAAGCACGTCACCACCAACGCCCAAATGCATGGTAGCAAAGGTGCACTAGCGTGGACAATAATAGTGTGGGGTAGCAGGCAAAACACCTTCCAAAAAAAAGTATAAAAGACTAGGCACAGGATATCAGAAGAAAGCAAAGTAAAACAAAACTAACACACACACACACACGCAGTGAAGTAGAAAAAAAAAAAAAGTGTTCCAGGATGCAGCGGAAAAAAGTAACAATATTCCTTCAGAACAAATGGAATCCAGATAACAGTAGTAGTAAGCCGCAACTCTCTCTGCTGATATACCTGCAAAAAAAAAAAAAAAAAGATTGCCTAATTATCAAATGTAAATATGCGGTGTATACGAGTATGCTAAAATGATAATAATAACAATAGCAGAACGCTCTCTGTGGTTGTGCAGATCAGTACACTGCTTTCGTTGCTGCTTTTCCAGTCAAGACGTGTAAGTGAATCTTCAAATATCCTCAACTCAACTTGAGAGCAGGGGAACCAAAAAAAAAAAGGGTGAAGGGACAGACGTGATCTGTACACTTCACGACTAATGTGTATCGTGCTGTTGCGCAAGCAAAAATAATGATAAAAAAAATAGATTATTGTTGTTGTTGATAAGAACACAAGCAAATAGGATACATGAAGCTGAAATGAGATCTTAATGTAGTATCAAGCTGTCTGATCGTCTATTCGTATGCTCTTCATACGTAGTATTTGTAGCGCTTTTGTTGTGTATGAACAAACATTATTGATAGCAAAGAGTTTTTGTCTGTGCGCTTGCAATCATAGTCAAAAGAAAGGAAAGGCACGCACAGACGCTATATATCGTGTTGGCTAGAACAAGTGCACTCTTCCAACCTTTATGAAAAAATTTAAAATATATATATAACTATATGCACGTTTGCAGGCAAAGCGCCGTGTGTGTATAAGTGTACAAGTAGCACCTATCATTTAGCATTGGGTAAAGAAACAGCATTAATAACGCTCAAGGCTTTGCTGGAGAACTCCTGTCGTCCAGAGAGAGAGAGGAAAACGACAGAGCGTCAAAAGAGAACAAACATAGAAGAAGCGAAGACAACTTATATTTATTCATGAACCTCCTTCCCTCTGTGCATATGCATCCTCAGTTGGTGCCCACTCACAAACATCGCCTTGAAGGCGAACTAGTACAAAAGATGAAAAGCATTTAGTAAAAAAAAAAAAGCGCAAGATATATATGGATCGTTATATAATAATCAATTTCCGGCGTGAATGATCCTTCAAATACACTGGGGCATACATGTAGAAGAGGTTTTGCAACTCCCGAATATACACCTCCTGTGCTGCTGCTAGTAGCTGACGCTCCCTCTCCTTGTCGTAGTACTGCTTCGGGTTGCTGTACATGCGCGATATACTCTCTGGCAGCTCGAAGTATATCGGTCTCCCCACCACGGTCGCTACCTTCACGCCGCTCTTGGGCAGCAGATGCTTCAGGATGGGGAGCGATACGCCAAAGGTTTGCTGAAAAAGGCGTTGGATAGCCTCCACCCATGTGTGCTTGTGCGTGCCTACGTGCGAACTATCAGAGGAGTGAGACGGAGGAAAGCAGGATAAAGACACACCTTGATGATCTGCCTTGCCCCCGCCATTCTCCCCTTCCTCCATACACGCGGATTCCCCTTTGGTTCTCCAAAATGGCCTTCTCCGTAAACTCGTTTCCGCCTCAGCAGCCTCTCTTTCTGTGTTAGGGGAAGAAGACGTCATGAACTGCTGCTGCGGTGATGTTGGTAGTGCTTCTTGTGTCTTGGTGGATGATGAAGACGGCTGTAGACCCTCTCCGGAGCTCTGCATCACTTTCCGATAGTAGCTAGTGAACATGGAAGCTGTGTCATCCGTCACGCTTTCTCGTTGTGTCGACGCTCCTTTTACCTTCCCATCTTCGCCTGCCTCTTCATCACATGCCGATGCATCACTTTCCCGCCGTTGCCCATGTTGCGCTCTGTGTCGGGAGAGATATAAGGAATCATCGTCTTCATATGGGGCGGCAAACCGTGTTGCGTTGGTCTCATACTGCTCGTAGTAATCGGTCTCACCGAACGTGTAGCATGGGACCAGCGCACTGTGCGTCTGCAGCACGACACGGAGGAACCCCTTACGTCGGCGTAGAAGCAGATAGGACGGCCCGTGAGGGCTAGAAAGAAACGCCTCCGATGCACCGCCTGGATAGAGGAGAAGGTGGTTGAGATCATTTGGCAGGACGTACTCTTCTTCAGCGGTTGCCGCTGGTGACGGAGCCTCAGTGCCCACGCTTCCTGCCGCAATGTCAGAAGCAGCTGATGAATTGGGGGGCCGATGACGCCCGCCAAACTGGCGAATGCGCTTGTTATTGTACTCGAGTACCCGCTTGCACGTTTGATAGGAAGCGGCCAGCATTCCCTGAAAGAGGTAAATTTCTCGCATCACTGGTACGTAAAAGGGAAAGCTCGCCACTACTGCGCGCACCCGCACCCGCAGCGCGTCACGGCGTCGTTTGGGTCTCACCACAGGAGCGGGGGCCAATCCAGCAGGCGGCACAGACTCATCCCGTGAAGGCAAAAGCACGAAACGGCCGCTCTTCTCATCATACAGGTAGTGGCGTGCCTTGGCATATATAGGAAGGGCTGCCACTGAACCAGGCAACGACTGCCCGCCTGCCGAATGCTGAGACAAAAGCGGAGAAGCTGCAGGACTGAATCCAGGGCTGTGAGAAGCGTGGTTGCTGCTGCCGCGACTCGCATCAGGAGGTGGCAAGGATGGTGCATGTGGAGATGCGATGGCTGCCGCTGGAGCTGGAATGGTATCCCACCACTCTCGGTGTGTAATGGCTGGCGTGGTGATCGGAGAAGCGATCGCCTCAGCACCTTGGCCCTCCGCCACGTCACCATGAATCCCTGAAGAATCCCAAGTCGGAAAGCGAGATGTTTCGTATGTGTGCGTGGCTGAGGAGGTGCCAGTGAGTCCGCGATTATCCACAAAGAGGATGCGATCACGGCCCACCACGTTGCTCATGAGGCTCACAAAGGAGCAGATGGGTAGAATGCCGTGTGGGTGGGCAGCAATAAAATAGGACGTACGCTCCACAGCAGCTGGAGCGAGCGGAGTCGTAGCGCTAGAGGCCTGCGCACTGGCTGTCGTATTGTCAGGAGAAGAAGCATGGGCCTCCGCACATTCAGCCAGATTCTCAGCATTCAAAGCACTAGTGTCGGAGGATGAAACACCTGAAAAAGATGCAACCACGTTTTGCTTGTGTCGCTGTGCATTGAGCTCTTTAAGCTCATCGGCATCCCAGTCATCCATGTCAGAGGGAAGCCTGTCTGCGGCTTCCTCTCTCGACCGTTTCAGTTCACGAAGCAGTTTGAGGTTCTCCTCGGTCGGGTAGCGAAACAAAGGCAAGGGCCCATACGCAGGTACCAGTTCAAGCCCAAAATAGTCACGCACACAGTAGCATTTCCATTTAGTGTATGGAAGATAGATGTAAAATTTGAACAAGTTAAAAAGACGATTGAAGCAGTTGTTGTTGTGTCGTTTTAAAATGAGACTTCTCTCGCGCCCGTCAAGGTAAAAGAAATGCACATAACCAAAGTAGAGCACGAAGGATACAATCAGAACAACGGTAGAAGGCAGTAGTGGCAGGCGTTGCAGGAACCACATGACAATGGGCGGGATTCCCGTAATACAGTGATTACTGACGCATGCGGCGTCACCACTAGCACTTGAGCTCAGCTCCACTAACCGCAATGGGCGGTAAATGCCGTAAGTACACGGGATAAACAATGTGCCGAGGAACATCATTCGCAACACCGCATCAAGGAGCCACGCCTGTCGTGCATGGCGTCCTTCACCTCGCAGTTGATGGCCACCTCCTCTAAAAATAGCATGACTTCGAAGAAATGAGAGTAAAGGGAGGACAATCAGCACAATAAAGAAAAACGTAAGAACGTAGAGGCGCATAAAAAAAAATCCAATATATATATTCTTCCTCTCTGTGTCGAACGCACACACACACACACACACGCAACAGAGTAGCTGACTTTATTGCAACAAGTAAACTGCAGTGCTGTGTTTCACGTGTAACTAACCATCAAACTATCCAGTGTGATAACCTCAGTAGTAGTGACTAGCAAAAACAATGAGAGGGGAAGGAGAGAAGGAAAACAAACGATATAATTGTAAAGACAAGAAAAAAGAAATGAAAGAGGGGCTATTCCACTGATGTGGCGACACAACTGACAAAAAAAAAAAATGCCGCTCCAGGAAAGAACTAAAAAATTGTTCTTCTGTTAACTGTTTACGTGTTGTTCGCTACAAACAAAAAAAGAATGAAAGAAAAAGAGAGCATGCAACAAAAAAAAAGACAGTAATAAAAGAGAGAAAGATATCGGCCCTCTAGGACCTCACTAGTAAGCAATGTCATCCAAAAGAAAACCAGCTGCCTCGCAGACCGGAATAGCAAACCACAAACAACGATGTAGTTGGAGTAATGTGTGCTGTTGCTGTACTTTTAATTCCCTCGTCCGTTATTGAAGTTCTTCCTTCAACAAATGTTGCTTTATCCTTCAAAAAAAAAAAAAAAAACAGTGAGTACTCCAAGAATACGTATCACACATGCCAAAGCAGCATATTGAAAAAAATCCAGCAATACACGCGCGCTCAACCGCAAAAAGCTTATAAAAGTAGATTCTCGGCCCTTCATCAATAAAAGAAAAAAAAAACAGATGTACAANAAAAAAAAAAACAGTGAGTACTCCAAGAATACGTATCACACATGCCAAAGCAGCATATTGAAAAAAATCCAGCAATACACGCGCGCTCAACCGCAAAAAGCTTATAAAAGTAGATTCTCGGCCCTTCATCAATAAAAGAAAAAAAAAACAGATGTACAAAAAAAAATGCGGGGGGAGGCTTGCATCGCAAAACATGCACAAAAGCTGAATATGTACATATTCGTACTGTTGTTAAATGCATGCATGTGTTCGTATGTGTAGGTATATATACGTTTGCAGCAGATATGTGTTGTTTCATGCTCACTATACACCCTCATTGCCAATTCCACTCTCCATTCAACAATATCTTTTAAAATGATTAAGTGTGCAATATATATATATATACTGATAATGCACATTAGAAAAAGGAGCGCGCGCGCACACATATGACACTGCCCTTCTCTGTAAGGCGGCCCAAATGGTGAAAAGAGATAAAGTAAAAGTAAACAACAGAGCAGGGGAGAAGGAAAGATAACATGCAAGCCAGAAATGCAGCAAAGGCAACCCATATAGCAGGACCACTAAAACACACACACAAAAAAAAAAACATTTCAAAGATAGTACTAAAAAAAAAAAAACTGCAGCGCACATACAAGAATGTTGGCTTCCCTACTTCGGAATGCTTCTACAGCTGAGCTGCGACATGAAGAGCAAGAAAAATCTATAAATGAGAAACCAGAAGATAAAGGAACACGCAGACACAGTTGATAAAAAAAAAAAGAGAGAAACATAATAATGTAAAACAGCAATTAGTCCCTCCTTTGCCTTTCCATAAAACAGAAGACGAGCGTATATAGATAGATATACAGATATCCGCACAAACTAAAACTGTTGTGTGCCTAGATATGGCGCTCCTTCCAGAAGATGGAGAGAGAGAAAAAAAAAGGAGTAGGTAGCATCCAGCGTCTTTGGACAGCGGCGCGCCTTTAAGGATACAAAGTGTTCCAGGTGTACAGGCCACCAAGAAGCACAAGGACGCGATTCGGCGCGGGAGGTCGGCTGACCGTCCTGGTGTACTCGTTGATGAATTCACGAGCCGCATAGTCATCAATGTCAGGGCTCTGAGCTGACACAAAGACAACAGGGCGGTCAGGAAACTTGGACTCCAGCACACGGCACTCCTCAACAAGCTCGGTAAAGTTGAGAGAGTGAACGGGCTTGTTAATGCTGCCAGGAATGTGCCTCTGCGCAAACTCTTCAGCAGGGCGGACATCTAGTATTGCTACAGCGGCCTCTCCTTGCGCCGCAAGCGCGTGCAGATCCTCGGCGGTGATCTCAGCTGGCTGGGTGGTGGCTACCTCCTCTGCATTCAATGAAAGCCGGCGCTTCTGCATTTTACAGACTGAAATGCGTTTTCAAAAAAAAAAAATTGCAAATAAAAAAGGTTGTTGTGCTCTATGTTAGAAGGAGCCAATTGAAATAGAGAAGAGCAAAGAGAGACACAGAAAAAAAAAAAGCTATAGCAAAGGCAACTTAGAATTTTTATTTTTTTTTTAAAAAAAGAAGATGGGAAAACAAAATAATAAAGAAGTGTACGGTGTCAGTTATATCTCTGTAAATGATCGCACAGAAGATGCACGAAGAAGGGGATCAAAACATTTTTTTTTTTAAGCAATTCAGCAGCAAAAATCTGTAACCTGTATTCTTAATTGGTTTAATTCTTCTTTTTCTTTTATATTTTCTCTTGCTGTTGTCGTCATTTGCTTGTTCGTCTCAAAGCTTTATCAAAACAAAATGCAATTAAAATATATAATGTTGCAGCAATATATATATATATATATATGCAAAAGTGCGCGTATGTAACTAGAGAGGAAAGGATGCTTCTGTGTTGATCACATAACCATGATAAATAAAGTAATGATCACAGCATTCTCCGCAATGTACTTTGCACCTATATCCACCACACTCGCAGCATTCTTATTAAAGAAGAAAAGAAAGTAAACCTCTTTGTGAAAAACTATGCACGGCACTAACACACACACACACACACACACATGGTTATTTTTTAAGGAGAGAATAGTTTGTTCTAGCGGCGGTTCAGCTCAATTACCTGTTCCTTCATCAACTCCGCCTCCTCGAGTGCAGTAAAGTCACTCTCAACGCCCAGCAGCGTACGCACACCCTCCACACTCTTCTCACACAAGTACGATGCCATCTTTGCTGAAGCTAGCTGCAGCAGCTCCTCGTAGTTGAGCAGTGTAGCTGCCTTTATCATCAGCACTGTGGTGAGCTCATCCCAATCCGCTAGAAAGCCACGATCACGGCTGTCAAGATACTCCGTCAGCGGAAGAGTCATCGGCTTGGGGATCTCGCGCATTTTATTCGCATACACGCGCACAAAGCCGTCCTCAACTCCAAAGTTAGAAGTGCGATAGCGATAAGACATGTGATAGCAAACACGTCGTAAAATGTTCCCTGTAAAGTAAGGAAAAGGAAGCTCAATGGCGTCATCTCCTAACTCCGTGGATGACTGGCAGTGCAGCGGAGATTCCCCCGTGTGCATAGCCGGAGCTCCTCCTGCGGCAACTGTTAAGAGAGGAGGAGGACGGTGGTGATTTTTTACTGGCGCCGACACTTCCGCACACTGCAAAGCGGCACCTGGCGCTCCACCGGCGGCAGTACCCCTAGTAACAGTCCCGATATCCATTAGATCAGGAATTGCGGTTTGTGCCTGGTAATCCTCAAAAAGACTATCCAGGTCGTTCAGTGGTAGCTTTGCAGGCGCGAATTGTTTTTCTACAGCCTCCTGTCTGGAAATGGCAAGATCCTGGCCATCAAGTAAATCCCTTAGCACATAGGACGCTTCAGTTGCGATGGCGCGGCTTACCACTGCGCGCTCACCATCTGATCCGATAAGAATGAGAAGCTGTCCTGTGCAGCAAGACTCCTGCGCTTTGCTAGTGATGCCTGAAATGGGCATTTGATGTCGCAAGAAAAAAGATCAGTGAAACGTAGGCGTTTGTTTTTCCCCCTTTTTTGGTGTCTGTGTACTGAAGTCGATATCAGTAGTATGAAGCTGTTTCTCGTAATCGATAAAAGAAAAAGATTTGATGCTATTCTAAAAAAAGGGCCAAAAAAAAATGAAGAAATACAAACAGCATACGTCTCACTGACTATAGCCAGTCATAAACAAGCAGTGGCAACTATCTATCGCCGTTGCAATTTGTTCTCAACTTCTCTTCGCTGCGTACTGCATATTGCAATATTTATTACTGCTTTCACCTTTTTTAAAAAATCTCCTATTTATCGCTTCAAAACTACTTATACGGAGTGGCATGTAAACAGCCCTCTAACAAATCAAACAGTGTTGCACACTAGGCGTCGACCTCTCTCCTTCTTTTCGCTTTCTTCGTCAGTAAAGTGGAAAGTATACAAGGAAATCATAGCAGCTAATATACAATATACATTATCAGAGTAATTGTATCGATGTCATAAAGACTTACTGGTGCAAGCACGTAAGAGAAAAAAAAGGAAATGCACACAAGCACGCACGCTACCGCGGCATCTCTAGCAGTACTAGCAGCGCTACATAGATATACTGCAGACAGAGATGCAATAGCAGTTTGCCCTTTTCTATATTGGCGCTTATCTGTAACATCGATACCTTCGCAGTACCCATACAACACAGAACACTTGCATCTTGCCCACTCCTTATTCCTTTTCGATAAATGCACACATACACTCGCAAGAAAAAAAAAAACATCGCCGGCACGAACACATGTACGGAAAAAAGAAGGGAAAGCAAGGATAACACGGATATATTTTTGCGTGATGATGATGCTGTCGTCGACATTTTTTTTTAATAAGAAAAATATCTGGAGACGTATTCATGCGCAGGTAACAGTTTCGACGTCAAACAGAGTAGTTGAGTAAGGCGAGCTATTGGTTCAAGTCAAATAGTTTGTATCTCTACCTTTCTCAGCTACTTGTGCATTCATATATACACTGCATTTGATGAAGACAACGTCAGTTGTGAGGAGCGACAACAGTCTGGCCAGGCGCTGTGTTGCGGTCTGCTCCTGCTTCCGTGCATCAGGTTTCTCACCACTACCTCATCTCGGCCACAAGATTAACATCACTGATCAGAAATAGAAAGTTTTGCGTGTAAACAGGAAAAAAAAAGGCAGAATCAAAAATACACTTCAACAAAAGGGCAAAAAAAAGTTCAGCAGATTAGAGAGTCTTCCCCTGACATCAACACGCACTTGCCCACGTATCTTACACCCACGTACAAATAAAAAAAAAGATAGTTCTTTTATTATTGTTCATTATATATATTTTTTTTAAAAAAATGTATATCTTCTTCTGTCTTCTACGGACGCATCCAGGTGGTTGATTCAACACCAGTAGCTGGGTGACGGTACACGTAATACGTCTGTCTGTATTCCTCAGAGTAGATGGGCCTCCAGTTTGGCGGGAGTGGGCCAAGGTGATCCGAGGAGACCGGTGGTGGTGGCGGCACGAGCCTTGTAGACACATTAGCGCTACCACCAGCAGCAACGGCTGCGGCGGGAACTGGATGCCCAACGCGAATAGACGTGAGCGGTATCTCCTTCATCTTCTCCCGCACTTGTTCCCGCTCGCGCGGTCTTCGATCGCCGCTGGATGTATCTCTCTCTGCCCATCCACGCTGCCTTCCGCGGCTCCAGCTTCGGCTGCGGCTTCGGCGTCGTCGGCTGCGACTCTCATCAGAGTCGTCACGGTTCGTTCTCTTACGATCACGCTCAAACCCACGCTCGCGGGGCTGCAAGGGAGCCCCTGCGTCGGTGCCAATCGGTCTGCTAGACAGTGAGACATCGTCCCTACTGCCCCTGCGCGGGGTCCCTTGTGGCAATAAGTCTGTCGCCCTCGTTTCACGCGTGTCACTAGTCCAACGGCGATCAAAGGCCGCCCCACGTGCGTGCTCATTTTCAGGCGTGATGATCATCATGTATCCGAAGTTATTGGTTAAAGTAACGGCCAGCTCTCGGTGTTTACCATCGGGATTAGAGGCAACACCTGGGCGTTTGCGATTGCTAATGTCCGCCATGAGACGGAAGCGCGCCTCTACATGCATATTTGGATGATCTGATTGATGCGTTGCACGGCCGTTGGGATTCTCTATTGGGCTAAATAGCTCAACAATGGTGTCGTTAAAGCGCTCAAGAGCGGCGTATGCTATGCTCTCCTTTTCAAACTGTACGAGTACGCATGTGCGTGGCATGCGCTCACGTGGAGTGGTAGTGTGCTGATCCTTAATGAGCACGATGCGAGATGGAGAGCAGTCACCGCGGAGAATCTGATCTACAATGTTTGCGTTTAGTTTAAAGTTCTTGATGGGGCCGTGCCCTGGGCGTGATGAGTTCGCAGCATCGTTGACTGCTTGGCGACAATATAGCAAGAAGAATGTAAATATAAGCACTAGTGACTTCTCTTTCTTTGGCACAGCTGCTTCAGTGCTCTCCAGCCCGCGCTTGATGGGCATCAACCGTCCTTGGGAGATGGTCGTTGTGCCGCCACCGTGCGACTCAGCTGGTTCTTGCTGGGAAAGGTGTGCAGATGTTGGCGCATTAGGATCGCGCATGGGCTCCCTCGGAGAATTCTTCGCCACCTCCTCTTCTGGCGCGTCAGTCCGTGCAACTACTACTCCCTCTACGACAACACTGGGGCCGTCAATATTCAAAACGCCACAGAAAAAATCCAGTCCAGCCTCGCCGCTATGAAGCGGCTTAACAATACAGTTGACCAAAATGTGCCGTACTGCTTCAGCAGAAGCAAACTGCACTGCAGCGATGTCCACAGCTGAGGCCAGTAACGTGCTCGCTTCTCCAGCTGCGAGTGCAGCAGCGTAGTCCTGCTGCTCCGAATCGCGTCCGGCATTTTCATTGAAGCTAACACTCGTGAATGTCTCGGCTTGTGTGTCTTTAAAGTGCTGGGCAAAGAAGCCCCGCAGAGCATTTTCAGATTGGAGCTGTTGAGGGAGTTGAACAATAAGCAGCACCGTGCCCTTAAGAACTTCATCCTCCAGCATCTCTATTTTGAAGAAAGGGGGGGGCGGGAAAGAAGGAACACTCACGTGCTGTGCAGTTGACGGTGTGTATAATATATTGGAGGAGGAACAAGAAAGAAAAGAAGGGGAAAGGAGGTGTAGAGAGAAAGGGAAAAGGAACGAGATATCGTGTGGAAGTTGGGATATATGTGGAAGTGATTCCACTGATGAGCCGCCAAAGTGTCACCCCCTGTGTATTGCGCGTGTGGCTCTTCACAGACTGGGGACCTGAATACTAGAAGGAGAGAAAAAAAGACAGTAACGATGAGGTCGCCCTTTGGGCAATGAAGACAAACAAAATTTTATTGAAACTCTTTAAGAATCAGTTTGTCCAATGTGCGTATATTCAATGCGCAGCCTTTGCAAAAACAAAAAAGAAGAAATTTGTTTGTACTACAAAAGGATGGAAGCAGCAGCACGAGCAGTATGCTCTTTGTGAATTCACGTCAACACTTGGCTACAACGTCAATATCCAATTTTTCTTTCTTTTCTAGAATACTACTTAGAAAAGAGAAGCAATGTGGGGAGAGGGGGTGGGGGAAGACAAATGCATCAATAACAACGTTTAAACTCAGTCTAGACATGGTAGGATGGAGACAGAAGAGACACTAAGTAAGTCCAGGAAGAGTACCGCATTAATAATAGAAAAGGAAACTATATTTGCACAGATATAAAGTGTAGCCAAGACGATACGTAAGCAGCCAGCGCATGCAGCCAAAACATACGCTCACACAATATTGAAAGAGAAATATGTATATATCCTTATAACAATACACGCTCCTGAGCAGAAAAAAAGAGTAAGTAAACCAAATTCTCTCTTCTCACATGTGTTCAACGTGCCACGCAAGATGCGATAATGTCGTGCGCTGCTTCTTTCATAAAAAAAAAAATGCAAAGCAAAGGACCTTATCTATACGCGCCCAAAACTACCAGGTCTGCGCTTCCAATTTCCCTTCATACGTGCCTGACACTCAAGAAAAAAAAATGAAGTTGTGCATAATTCTACGGCAGATATATATTTGCCATAAAAAAAACATGTTTCATTTTTGTTTCTCATTATGTTGACGTTGATCACGAGCCAAAAAATGAAAAAAAAAGCATACAAGCAAATAAAGAAAAAAAAAGGATGCTATCATTGAGAGATAAGAGGGGAAGGGTCAATTACCAGTAACCAAGAAAAGCAACAGCACTAGGATACTGTCCAGGCGATGCTTTCATCTGCTCTGTAAAAAGTTGCATGCCTGCCTGCCCCCCCCCTCCCTCTCCTTTCCCTCCCTCTTTCACACAGACATACACATACACACACACACATAAGCGTAGACAGCTCTATAGCAATCACGCTGATGATTTCATTCTTGCCTTCACAACTTGAGCCTTTCCATGCTCACACACAAAAAAAAAATCAATTTGTGCATATCGGCATAGTTGCCTTTTGATTGTTGTTGTTGTTGGCAAAACAAAGCGTTAGCTATCAAAACTGCTATAATATCTTGCTTCGTCCGCTGTCAAATATGTCTAAATATATAGAAATCATATATATTTATCGAAGCACCAAAATAGAAAAGTAGGCAGTACTAGAACGCACACAAATGTATGTGTAAACGAGAATTATTCTTCTAATGCGACATGGCAAACACTGAAGCATACATACAACTCCTTCTTTCAGCAACTGCCGGTACATATATGTATATGTAACATGTGGCGCTCTCCAATCACGCAACAACAATAAGTTGAGAGAAAACGCCAAACAACTTCCAAGCAATGGGCAAGCATGCGTGTAAGAATTTTTTGAAAATAAAAAGGCAACAAGCATCCCTTGTGACAGCAACACACATAACAAAGAAAAGGAAACACTATCACATTTCACTCTATATATGCTACATGACTCACTTGAAAAAATAAATATGCATAGAAGCGTGGGCTGCTTTTTCTTCTACTGATGACATCGAAAAGTTGAGGTCCAATAAAATCTCTTCACACCGATAGTGGTGCTGTGATAAAGTAACCATTATGAAGGCAGAACATCAATGAACAACAGCCCAAATAACACGCAATAATTATTCACGTATCGATGTTCCCATATCAAAGTACTTTTGATTGGCGTATGATCCCATCAATGGACAGGTTCTAAGCAGGTACAAAAAGAAGAAAAGAAAAAGGGTGAAGGGGACGACCAGTTATAACCTCGAGATATTACTGAACACACGCATGGTTGCTGCTTGGCCACACTGGTTCCCGTAAGACGTTCTACAGCAGAGGAAGAAACTGCCACGCAAAAGTTTTTAGTGCAGTGTGAGTCGCAAGTCATAATGTATACATAAGGAAAGAGAGAGATTGATTCAAAAGAGGCGCGGTACATTTCCACACATGCACACACTACATCAGCAAGAAGCAATAATTAAAGTGATTCGTGGCCCAAAACACGTCCTCAAATAAAAACAAAAAAACAATAACTCACGTGTCAAGATAACAGTAAAGCAGAATACGCAACAATCACAAAAATAATTATGTGAAAACAACATATATAAGATACAATCATCATGCACTAACGTATGCTGTTATTGTCTCCTGACTGTGTGTGTGTGTGCGTACTCACCTGCTACGACTGAAATATCTCCATCTCTCTCTCTTCCTTTGTATATCCATCGGCAACAACTCAACAGTTCCAAAGAGCAAGGAGAAAAAAAAAAGGCGAGAAATGAATGTTTCGTTCCTACGCATATGTGTGCTCTAACAATCATTCAGCCGTCGCCTTTCGCGTCAAATCGTGATCAGGTTGAATGGGGGAGCGGTGGGGTCTTCTTTTGCGTCGGAGACACATAGTCAAGGGGAACGTTATAAGCACGCAGTAACTTTTCTACGTAGTCAATATCCTCGCACATGAGCTTCCCAGGGCTGTCTGACACCTTGGCAACTGGACGGCCTTGGCAGCGCACCATCTTCACAACAATGTTCATGGGGCGAACCCCTTTTATTGAGCAAGTGAGCTGAGTGCCAATCCCGCACATGACATTGGTTTCTTCCTTAAACATGTTGTAGAGATCAGTAGCCATCTCTAGATCAAGGCCGTCCGAGAAGACAAGCATCTTCGTCTTGGAATCAATGTTCAAGCTGCGATAGTGACTCAAGGCCTTCCGCCCCCACTCCTCGGGGCTGCCAGAGTCCTGACGCAGGCCGACGTACTGCCGCGCCAGCCTCTCGCTGAAGTCATCGAGGAATGAGTCCATCGTAATGCAATCGGTAAGGGCGATACCAAGGGAATCTGGATACTCCTGCAACCATCTTTCAAGCGCCAAAGTTTGAGACAGTCGTATGCGTGGTGAAAGCTGCTGATATGCCTGAAACCACTCGTGCGCTTGAGTGCCAATGGCAGGAAGGTTCAAGCGACGTGCAAGATCGTAGTTGCTGGTGCCAACAAGATGAGGAGCAAAACGCTCATCCGCCTGTAATGCACGCACAACAGCCTCCTGCACGTCACGACTGAAGCGTCGCCTGGTGCCAAAGTCCGACATCTTAAAGGTGGCGAGCTCCTCCTGAGAGTGGTGAGCAAAGAAGCTACAAAGCTTCTCACGCAGGCTTTCCAGCGCCTCTGGAACACCCACGTCTGGACAGCGCGCTCGCTGAGTCGCCTCACTGATGATAGCAAGCAAAGGAATCTCCCACAAAATCGTCTCTACCCATGGTCCGTCAATGGAGATGTGCAGTTCGGAGCCATCTTCATTAAAGAGGTGGAGTCCATCGTCGTCAACAGGCGGCACAACGCGAATATGGACTTGTGCAGGCTTGTAGCGATAAGATCGCAAGTAGTCCAGGTAGTCCTTCCTAAAGTGAGGGAGCGACGACAGATAGTCGTACTCCTCATCGCTGAGCATCACATCAGCCATGCGGTTGATTTCTTCCTGGATCACCTTTGCGTAGACGCCAAGGCAGTCCTGAGGGTTGCGGCAACGGAACTCATATGATGCAACCGTGGAAGGGGTTTGGTGGAACACCGCTTGCTGCATGTGCAGCTTGTACGCGTCAGTGTCCAGAAAGGACATGATGATAGGAGACTGGGCGAGCATATAAATTGCTGGTTATGGGTTGATGATTCGGTTGAATGAAAATACTTGTCTGTTTTGTGTTCGTGCCTTTTGATGAACTTAACTCTCTAACTATTTAAGAATGAGAGGGATGAATGCCGCAGAATACCCAAAAAAAAAAAGATGTTTTGACAATGCTCAGAATAGTGGAGCAGGTTGTATTGGTTTGAAGCTACCAATGACTCAAGATAATAACGAAAAAATCAGTCGGACGTGAATACGTGGTGGAAGTGAGAAACTAGAAATCAAATATAAATGTATAATATGATGCTTTGATAGGGAAACCTGGGAAAAAAAAAAATCAAACAAAAAAAAGCAGAGGAGCATACAAAAATAGCGATATTTATAACACAAATGCAAGTGTATACCAAGAAATGAGGTAGTAAAGTCTGCTAGAAGCGAAACGCCACACTATTCTTCTAAAAGGGCAAAAAAAAAAGAAGTGACAGCGATGGGAGGCTTTAAACGCAATTGAGATCTTTTTTTTTGTGATGAGTCTTTTTCTTGGGGTAGATATTCCATTGATAATCTGCTGCTAAACATATGCAAAGACATCCTCAACACGTTTTTCACGTGCATCAGGTGCCCGCATTCACAAAAATAAACAAAAGCAAACAAAAACTGTAAGAGCAAATGTATATACAATAAACTTTTTTAAAAATCCTTCGCTTCTAAAAAAGAAGAAGAAGAAAAAGCCATAAATGTAACATAATTTTTATTTTACAAAGAAAAGCAAAGGGTAGCGCTATCAACGCTCAGAAAACCTCTAACTATATATATAACAAAGAAGACAAAACGTGGAGGAAGTAAAAATTCCTACATAAAGATGCCGGCTTACCATCGTTCGGTGCTTGCCATCACCTCATCTTGCCTTTTATTGTGGCAGGTACTACTGTTTCCGCTGAGAAGCGTCGGGACCACGGTGTGCCTCATCCCTCTTCTGGAGACGCTTGAGGTGGTCCTTCCACATTTTTGCATCTTCACGCGAGCGGCTGCCAATCGGGGCGTCAATCTCAGCGACGGGAGCTACATAAAGCTTCGCGGACACCTGAGCTAAGTAGCTGCGCGCGCTTGATGTCATGCTTGCCGTTCCACCATTCTTTTGCTTGTTAGCGCGCACTAAAAGCGCGTTCACGTGCTCGTTCATCGGCGTCAGCGACCCGAGATCCTCGCTAAGAGGCACACTGTTCCCTGTGGCTGCCTCCCGTGCCTTCGAGGCTGCATCACCGGTGTTTGCCTTTCCCGTCACTTCCAGCAGCACACCCTCGCGTGCGACCTGACTCACGCTATTCTGCACAATGCGCTCCTTACGTTGTTCTAGATGACGCCGTAGCAGCTCCTGGGGGTCGTTGGTATAGTCGACGTCATCCGTATAGGGTAATACATTGATTGAGCTAGCAGCGGCATCATCGATAGAAGCACCGCCGTCACCCTGTGCTGTGCGATGTCGACTCTGAGAGACAGAAAAGTTACTCGAAACATTCCTTCGCAAAGATTGCCGTAAAGTATATCGCTGAGGGTACTGGGGACTCCGTGAGTGCCGACTCTTTTGAAGTTGCCGTTGCTGTTCATGCAGCTGCAACTGTAGTTGAGGTTGGGGAGAAACTGACTTGGAATGGGGTGGATACTGCCTAGACCCGCTTGCGGTTGGGCTGGAGGTGGACATAAGACGCGAAGACATTGGATACAACGCGGGCTGCTGCTCGCCATCAGCAACAACCAGTCGCTGAGAGCCCGGACTAGACGGAAGGACTCCACTGATGCTTGTAGAAAGTGGGGCGAGCGGGCTCAACAAAAAGGCGACTGGCTGCTTCTGCGGCGGATCAGCCTGCGGTGGAGGGGAAGTGACGATCGGGTGTGGGCTGTCAACGGACTCTGCATTGGCACCGCGGCTGCTATCATACACGAGGCGTTGCGCTACCTGGTCACTCAATACTGAACGTGTAGTGTCCGTGTTCTCGCATGTGCTAGGTCGACTGGTAATGGTGACGGTGGCTGAGCCGCGCTTCGTTTCACGCCGCGGGGATGCCTTTCGTGGTGGGATTGAACCGCTCAGCTGAAAAGCAAGCGACTGGCCGTTGGCGCGGCTGGACGTCATCGTCAGCGGCAGAACTGAAAAGGACGGAAAAGCAGAGGTGACTGTAGTGGTGACTTCCGTCGCCACTGGCTCTGATGAACACCTCTCGGTTGGTGGAGTGCTGCTGTTGGACATCACATGGCTGCTATTTCCGTCCGAGACCACCCCGCCCATCGTCGTTGGTGCAACGGGCGACGCTGTGTCTTGAATAAGGGAGAGAAAGCCTCTTTCCACAGAACTTACCTTGCCACCCGCATCGCTCATCAGCGGGCTGCCCACAACCGCGCCGGCGCTATCCACGTCATGAGAGAGTTGCACAGCAGCTAGCTGTCGGACCTGATCCACAAAGTTCCGCTTCACCACGCCACAGTACCGCCTGCTCTCCACGTATCTCTGACGCGTACTGCGCTTCATGAGGGTGGATATTTTCTGCTGCGCCTCAGTGGAATCACCCGGAGCCCCCGAAGCAGCAGCATCATCATCACCGGTGGGCGGCGGTGCTTTGAAGGTGGGGATCGTGGTGGTGAGGAGACTGCGGAGAGGAACAGCAAGAGGGACGGTCGGAGCCTGCACTGGTGACGCTAGAGCGGGTTCCATAGAAGGTACGGGGGTGAGCGTCGCCCCACCACCAGCAACGATTTCAACAGAGCTAGTGGCGACTAAAGGGGAAGCAACGACGGTGCTAGCCTTGCCAAGACCTAATGATCCACTTCTCCCCACAGTACCTCCCGCTATCCCACCTGTAGTCATTGTACCCATAGTGATGCTATGAGACAACGCTTGTGGCACAGCGATAGAGCCGAGCGAGTTACGCTTGAAGGATCGGACACGGTGAAAGCGACTGCCCCGCATGTTGGCCACGAGCGAAGCTTGCTGTTGCGCAGCATACGTCTCTGCAAGATAGTCAAACTCGACGGTGCGGCGGTTGTCCTCGAGAAATGACAACGACGCAAGCTTCACTGCCTCTGTTGTCTTCCCTATCGCAGACCCTCCTGTCAGCTCACATTCTTCGCCTAGAAGACGAAAGGTGGAAGGATCACTTAGGGTCCACATATTCACACCAAGCTCTCCAATGGGCTCGCCACGCAGTGTGAAGGCTCTAGAGTAATTCTCTGTGCTCGTGCAGATAATAATTGGCTCACGTTGCACGCCAGGGGAGGCACGTATGGCAGCTTGTAGGGCCGCTGTCCTTGCAGCCTGTGTTGCCGCTTCAGCCTCGGCAGCCGCAGCTTCGGCTTCCGCATCAGAGTTAATTGGCGCAAAGCGTGGAATTACACTCAGAGCGTTGTCCGCGATTGCAGCTGCTGCGGTGACATCACTTATAGGCGAAGAAGGCAGCGCCTCTGTCACTGCCGCTGCTGCTGCTGATGGTGGTGGTGGTAGTGGTAAACCCGGACCTCCCAAGGGTAAATCTGAGGGAGTACAGTCCATAAGGCTTGCAGCACCAGACCCGTACTCCCCTACAGGTGCCGCCACGGTCATCTCATTCTCGCGTTGGCCCTCTCTTGCATAAGTGTTCCCCATCCTCATCGTTGCACGTGCCGTCGCGGACACATCGCGGGGTTCTTGCAGGGGCTCCTCTTCCGGTGGATCAAGAACGATGATACTGGCAATAGTGCCCAGTCCAGAAGGAAAGATGCAAGTGCGCTTGAAGGTTTCAAAGACGTGCAGTGCACGCTCTTGCTGATAGGACTTGCTGTTCACACCACCGAACGCGCTGGCCGAGTACGCACGCTCCTTCAGCCACTGAGTGCTGCTCTTACTATAGTCTTCTGAAACACTCACATCTTCAGCCGTTGCAGTCGTCGTGTCAGCGACGTCCCTGTATCCCAGTGTGCCCGCTCCATCCAAACCGACAACATTCCCGCAGCTTCCCGCCATAGTCTCACACTCATCGTCCTCATCCTTGTCCTTCCCCCCCTCACCTCCTGTGTGTGGGTAGTGGCGAGTACCCGTGTCACTTTCGCCCGCGCCGTCAAGGTGGGACGCTGCGTATTCCTGGATTTGCAAGTACAGTGCAGGGTTGGTAAGTGCCATCGCGACAACTTCCTCACTCGCACTTTGCAATTGTCGAAGACGAAAGTCGCAGACATGCACGTTGCCGCCCTCGTCCGCAAAGACAAGATACTCATTAGACGCATTGATGTCCATCACCACAGCGCCAGAGCCATCCTTGGCTTCCTGAATGCCCGCTGAAGTCAAATTCACGCTTCCTAAGTACACGCGACGGAACGTTTGCCACAGCGCGACTGTACCGTCAATGTGAGCGGAAAGGAGCAAGTGGGGGCGATCGCTGTGCAGGGGAATGAGCCTCACGATGCGTGAGGTCACACAGTGCGCTGTCGTCGCGTTTGCAAGAGCACCGCCACCACTGATGCTCACCGCCCCGGTGAGGGACATTGCGGGTCGCACAGTGCTGGACATCTGTGGGGAGTGGCGGTGCATACTGTTCATCATGGTTGCCCCCATAGTCATGCTCTCCCTTAGTACTGTGTGTCTGCCGTGATGTCCGCCGCCCATAATGTTTGTGGCAGGAAACCCACCAGACTCACTGGGAAGTGATTCTGGCACATAGAGCGCAGCACCTTCCTGTCTCTCGGCAAGCACATGATAGAAGAAAAGGGCACCGGTCGAGGTGCCACACGCCACAACTTGCCCGTCCACCTGCGTGATAGCAAGTACGTCGCCGTAGGCTTCAGGAATCCGCCAAGCGCGTGCAGCGGCAACGGTGAATGTGGAGGGATCCTCCTTGGCCGCGTAGAACGTCCGGCCAACTGCAAACAGGTAAAAAGTGGCGTCGTGACGGACGAGAGAGCCCACAGCCGTTACCTCTTGCAAGGCTGCTGCAGATGCCGGAGAAACAACTGATGCGTCACCCAAGTCCACGCCCTCCCCTCTCCGACCAGGCGTATTGGGCCGTTGCTTCTTGTTCTTTGTAGCCCCCTCCGTGTTCGTCTCACCGCCGCCGGTGCTCTTACCATGCGTCGGCGCCTTCGCCAACGCACTCCTCCAGGGCCGTGAATCATGGCGGGCAGCATCTGGTTCACCAAGAGCAGACTGTGGTGATGCGAACACATCATCTGTCATTCCGGCAGTGACAAAGTTGATTGCTTGCCCATTCACTATGTTCCACGCCACCACCGCGCCATTGTGAAAGCCAGATAAAAGACGTCGCTGCAACCCATCCAGTGCAACGCACGTGAGCCGCGCCGCGTTCATCGTCGCTGAAGCAGAGAAGTCGCGCAGCGTAAACGCAAATACGTTCTCACCCGTTGCACGTGTCCACGTCATGACCATGGATTCTGCATCACACGTTACAACTTGATCAAAAGTGCGTGTATACAGCGAGGTGAGCATGGTGGCGACGTGACCTGAGTACTTGCTCATTAAAGAGGAAGACGTCGCCTGCCTCTTCACGCGGTAGCGGAACGGATAGGTGCTAAAGCACGTAAGACTCTGCTGCTCCTCCGTCACCGCAATGCTCTGGCCTCGATGCTGTGTGCTGCCACAGGTCGGTTCCACAACCTGCAGTAGATGAAAGCGGTGACAGTCAAACACGTGCACCACTCCATCAGACCCAATTGTAATGATCTGATTGTGGCGAGGGTTGACAGCGCAGCAGCGGCACGGACTGTTATGTGCTGCAAGAACGGCGATGGGGCTCTCTTGAGTAATATCCCAGACAAGGCCATGACGCTCCGAACCTACCGTAACGATCATCTTGAGGGTCGGGTGAACAGCAAAGTCGCGTACGCTTCCGTGTTGTACAGGACTGTCCGCGCAGAATGTTCGCAGCAACTGCCCGTTCACCATCGAGGTCAACCGCACCGTGCCATCATCAGCGCAGGAGAGCAGAGCATCCAGCGCAAAGAATAACTCAATCTTGTTGATGCGACTGCCGCGGTGAAGGTGCAACACTCGATGTGGCAGCAAGACCTTCCGCTCCACCCTTATGTTGAACGCAAAGATGTACACGTCGCCACCAGTAGTACCGAGTAGCAGCACTTCTTCCTCAAGTATCGTGCAGTGATACAGAGTGCAGGTAACTGCATCAGCAATGCCGGTAAGAACGCCTTCCTCGACCGGACGCACGACGTGGGGACCGGTGCTGCATCCTGTGAGAGGGGCCGCTTCCTCCGTGCGCAGCGACAGGTAACCGCGGCCGCCAGCTTGCTGCTTAAGATGACGCGAGGAGGCAGCAGGTGGATTGGGGGTGCCACCACTACCATCCCCTCTAGCCGCAGCAGCAGCAGCAGCAGCAGCTGCGGCGTTAGCAGCGGCAATACGCTTCTCTCGCTGCGTCGCCATCAAGATCGCCTTGCGCTCCGATAAGGGCACCACACCACCCACCTTCACTACGCGTGTTGTGTCGTGAGCGTAGACCATACTCGGGGCGGACTCGTTGAGGGCACGACCGCAATAGAGCCGTAGCACCTCGAGCGTGTTGCCGTCCAACACATACACCTCACGCTCCATCGTCACAATAAAAAGGGTGCGGGCGTTATGACTATAATGCAGGCCTACAATCCAGCTGCGGCCAGAAAAAACTAAACCTCGGTACGCTAGTGTAGAGATATTCCACGCGCGAACAGTGCCCTCACTGCCGCCAGTGAGTACTAGCTTCTTACGTGGCTCGACGGTGTGGCACGTAATGAGTTGATGAGAATTGGAGACACTGTTGGTGGGCGGATCTGGACTTGTGTTGTAAATCGAACTGGCTTGAGCCATGAATGTGGTGCGGCAGCTCTGGGATATAAGGAATGTTGCGAGCTCATTCCAGCTAATCGTGCCCACAGCCTCATAGTCGACCTTATTCATCAACTCCATCACTTCTTCTTGAGTAGCAGAAGTAATGATCGTGCGCATGACACGATCAAAGATATCTTTTGGAAGATGCCTAGAGTAGTTCAAGGACGCAGGTGCATCCACACTTCCCTGATGCTGGTATGTACTAGGGCTCCTACCAGTAACAAGAGTGCCGTTGCCTTCATCGCGAAGCCACTCTGTCAGCCCTCGTGCAGTAGAAAGAGCCACCGACTGATGATGAAAGAAGCGATCTCGCCACGAAAGGTCGTCACCCGACTCGCAAAAGCTATCAGCGACGCGGCTGCGTCCAAAGCAACTGCCTTTCTTCAGCTGCTGCTGATCTAACGAATTAATGCGTCTATTTGTGCTGTCCGTTTCTGGTGCGTGTACCATCACTTCACTGCTGCCAACAGCGAGAGGGCTTTGGTTCTGCTCAACTGCGACGACGCCTGGAGCCGAGTAGAGTTGGTTGGGGACCACAGTAAGGTTGAGCAGGCTGTTAGACTTACTAGCAGGAAGCGCCACCTGCTCTGAGTGTCGGTGTTCCCCTCCGCCGCCGCCGCTGCTGCTGTCACACCGAGCTTTGGTAGTCACAGTACTTTTCAAGTTTTGCTTGCGGTTGCGCAAGGAAGTAGCAAGATCGCCATTCTCTCCATGTGGTAACATCGCGAGAGGACAAAGTGGCGCGCGGGCTTTTACCACTTCCTGCAGCATTGTTTCCACATCTACAGTTGGTGAAAAGGCATGCATAATGGTACGAAGCTCACGAATAGTAATGCGCTCAGAGAGCGGAAGAGATTCCACGCCTTCTTTCGAAGAATAAGTGAATAAAGAAGCGCCAACAGCACTACAAGCAGTCGCATTTCTGTCTTCTTCCACAGGAAGTTTATCCTCTGGGGGCTTCTGCAGCGCTAGCAGCCAACGGCGTGGATCTGTCGAGTGAGCAGCCAAGAGCGCAGATGGCGCAAGAGACACGCGCGCACCGCCAACGCCGCTGGTAAAAGTATCCTTCTGCGAAGCACGATGGGACTCTTCTTCTGACTTGAAAGCGGTTTCGGCGGCAGATGCCTTTGCTGAGCCACCTCGATGCCGATGATGGCTGCTATTTCGCACACTGACCGCTGGTTGGAGCCTGCGTGACGGCATCCGAGGTATAGCACCAGCGTAGCTGCTGGTGCCCTGAACGTTGCTGCCATTCGCAACACTGCCCTGTTGCAACTGATGATCTGTACAGAGACGGATGGGACCACGACCAAAGATCGTACTGTCCCTCAAGCGCATCTCAACCTTGAGGGCATTTCTGGAAGCCTCCGTCTTGTCAACAAAAATCGGAGGTACGTCAGTGAAATCATCCTCTAAACATACGTCCTTGTTGACGTTGGTGCCTCCCAGATGGAGTCCCACTGCTGCTGCGGAAGCCGATGTACCAGGGCGCGACCCTACTGAGTTCCGTGACGGCATAATAGCTGCAGAAAAAAAAAGGGACACTCCAAAAAAAAAAAAAAAATGTAGCCACAGATGGACACTAGCAAGAAAAAAAAACCGAAACGAGGTCTGAAGAAGAGAAAAAAAAAAAGGAAAGAGGGTTTGACAAAAAATGTATACGAAACCCGTCCGCCTCTATTCTCCTCTCTTCCTCCTCTCAATCGCTGTCTTGCGCTTTGTACTCAATATATTTTAATATATTTTTATATAATTGAAACCTTCAACAAACTTTCGTTTTTCTTGTTCTTCTTTATTATTCCCTCTCCTCAAAAACACAAAGACTGTCCCTTCAATGTGACTCCTTCACGCTCTCCTATTTACAAAATAAAAAAAGGTGTGATTGGCGGCACGAAAAGTAAGAAACAAGGGGGAATATGTATGTATATATATGTGTGTGCAGTTGGGCAATAAAAAGATGCCCTGTGCTTTCCCAAAGCTGCTAAAATAATATGCCACAAAAGAAAAAAGAAAAAGAAAAAGTTGGGCTTTAATGGATAGAGGACAAAAGGCAGAATGTCCGCCTCATTCGAGCGGAGTCATATTACTCATCTAGGCAAGTACGTGCGTATACTGACAGATTATACTATGCTTTTTTTTTGTATATTATTATTATTCCAGCAAATGCATTTCCATACTTCTATATGATGTTGGTAAATGCATACCAGAAGTATGTTCTTTAAAATAAAATAAATAAATAAATAAAACGCCTTCACAAAGTCTACGCAAAAAAAAAAAAAACACACACACGTAGCAATCATAGTACCCTGTTCACTCGCATACGCACATATATAGACACATGCACGCACTTGCTACCCTCCTTACTCCTCCACTACACAAAATCATCCGCAGCCATGAGCACCTGAGTGATACCCTTAAGAGCAAGCACAAAGTTCGACACAGTCGCATCGCTCTCCGCGTGGTCCTCTGCAGACACAGTCGCCAGTTGCTGCCACGCACGTGGTAGCACGTTAAACAAAAGGCACAGCTCTTTGAGGTAGTGCTTATCAACCGCCTTGGGGACGAGACTGCCCACCACGTTGGGCGAAAACAGTGAAGAGTTGAAAGGTGGCCCTGCAGGATTGCCAGGGAGCGCTGACACAATGGACACCGCTATGGGTGAAGCCGTGCTATTTACTGTCGCGGCACCACCAGCGGGCAGGGTCCCCGTCTTCTTCGGAAAGGCAAAAGATAAATTGGGCGACCCACTTCCCAAAGGGCCTTCGCCGCCGCTAGCAGTCGACATCGTTGTGCGCACACCTGTGGGGCTTCCGCGCTGCGTGCCCACTGCCGGCGGTAGCAGCGCGCTTATGGACGGCATCATAGAGGAGTTCACCACAGTAGTCGCTTGAAGGATTACCTGATGATTTGCCTCCACCGCAGCCGCAGCCTCTGCGCAGCCACGAATAAAGGAAGGATTCATCTGCTGTTGCTGATCCAACTCTACATCGTCGTCGTTCCCACTAAAGGGCACTGAAAATGGTTTGACAAGGGAGTGAGAGTTCACAGGAAGCAGTATCTGATTCAAGTTGCCACTCGCTGCCCTATTGATTCCAAAAGAATACGAGCGGTCCATGTCAGTGATGCTAAGGTTCGAAGAGGTCCGCTGGTCAAGTGGTTGGGCACCACTACTCAGAGAAGTATTAGCATCGCGTGAAGGGAGAACCAGAGAGTGCTGACGTGCTGAGCCCTCGTTCGTGGTGCCTGGACTGCGATGGATACTCCCGTCACCTGCAGCCAGGACGCTGCGTGCGGTCTGACTGATGTCCTCGTGGAGCGAAGCCGCCTGGGTCGATATCAATGCCGATTGTGGAGCCCCAAGTGGTGAGTTGGTGTGCACTGGAAAAGCAGGTGCGGCTGGGGATGGCACTGCCGCTGCTGCTGCTGATGCAGTGGTGTTGAGGACGTACGACACGGCAGCAGGGCCTGCGCGGGTACTCAAAGACTCAAAGAAGAGAAACACTCGAACATAAAACGTGTCGAGGGCGTCACTGACGTTGCCATTGGAGGAGACGTGTGCAGCAATGCGAATGAAATATTTCATCAAGTTAGGAAACTCGTGCATAAAGCGGCGGCTAAAGTTACGATTGGCACAAAAGACAGAATTAACGCCAGGAGCAGCAGTTTGCAGAGCGTTGGGAGAGGATGCGCCATTAGGGTGGTACACACCACAGCTGTTCGATTGCACGGTCACATTACTCCCAACAGCCGCAGCACACGCAGCAGCAGCGTTACAGCTAGCAGTCAACGAGTGTGGTACATTAGTAGTAGGAACTGCAGAAAAAGAATTGGGAGGGGCAACCACAACTGGCTGCTGTGGCTGTTGCTGATATTGTGTGGTTACAACAGCAGCAGTGATAGTGCTGGCAGCGTTGGTCGTGCTTCCCACCGCAGGCATCACGCCACTCTTCTCGGCCGCATTAGTTGTAATAATCGCCCTCTGTACCTCATCAAGCTGCAGTTGCCACCGTGGCCGCACCGCCTCACCAAATAGCACTTGGTGTAGTTCCCCCATCACACGGGAGTCCTCTAGCAGCTGCACCACGCGGTCGCAGCCATGCACAAACGCGGCGCTGAGCAACAGCAAGGATTCATCGCACCACGCCGCAGCAAGTAGGTTGCACACTATCGTGTAATCATCAAAGCTGTGCAGACGCGCGAACAGTTTGCCAGTCAGACGATGCTCATAGCCAAAGACCTGTGTACCGTAGTGAACTGCGAGTCTGCCACGCAGTCCATAGCAGCGCTTTATGGCGGTGGGAAGCGGCACACGACGCTGAATCAACAGGCCACCCTTACCGCGATACATCGCAGCAAGAGACGTGCACACTAGTCGCATGTTTTCCCACTGGCGCCGCAGCGAGCCCTTTCTAAGTTGGGCAAAACGCTCGTCTTGGTACTCTTGCAGTGGCAGCTCCTCGCGCTCTGCAAGTGGAGCCCAGTTTGACCACCACGAGGTAGTGAAGCTCTTGTTTAAAAAGTCAGACATGTCAAAGCGCGTCAGTTTTTCTCCAAAGAAAAGACGGAACACTGCGGGGTCAACCTCGTAGTACATTTCCACAAGACGGAGACGATCCTTCACACGAATGTGTATACACTGGCTAGAAAGAAAAGAGTAGGGTGTACGCAGATAGTCGTCTTGCGCAAGGCTGTCAAAGAAATGAAACTGCTCAATCACCTCTTCGAGAAGAAGCCTAGCACCAGCTGAGGTGCTGCAGTGCCTCGTCACACCAGCAGTGGGAGCAGCAGCGGCGGCACCGGTACCGTTACTATTACTAGAAACGCCCTGCTGAAAGGAGGAGCTGGCGCCAAGCGCGGTCATCATCATCATCATGTGCGTCTTCTCCTCCTGTGGCTTCTGGAGCATGCGCTGAAAGCGCAAGTAGTCCTCGCAAAGAAAAAAGTTGTTTTGATGCGGGCACGTCGCCGCATGAGCCCCTCCCTGTTCGCTTCGTTGCAAGAACTTTTGTGATTGTTGCTCCACAATTGCTGGCGATGTTGCTTTGCCTTTACGCGCTCGCGAAGCCTGCTTGTTGTGCTTTGCTTGCTTAGAGCGCTTAGCGGAGTAACCACCCGCAACCGCAGCCGCTGCCGCAGCGGTGGTGGTGGTGGCATCGTGACCGCTTGCCCCCACCTCCGCCGACCCTGCGATAGCCGAAGGGCCCTTCCAAACGCTGTTCTCCGTGACACTTGTAGAGCAACCGTCTGCCAGAGAGGAAGCCGAAGCGCGTGTTGTGATGGCAGATGTGGCGAGCGTGGAGGCATCCAACATAACTCCATCTGCGCAAATCTCCTCCTCCTCCTCACTCACTCGCAGAACGCGCGCGTCTTCAGAGAGCAATGGCTGACTGGGTTGCACGCTGCCTTCTGCATCAGGGCAGCTATGGCCAAATTCCTTAGAGGCAGGCGCGCAGGGACATTGTCCTGCGGAGAGATTGGCACACAATTGAGAATTGATCACCTCAGCCGTCTCCTCGGGAGAGTAACCGTCAATGTAGCACTGGTATATAGCGAAGTCCACATTGATGGGCCATACTGAACATGCATGCATAGAAACTAAAACAGGCATTATTTGAAAAGTATGCAAAACAAAACAAGAAAAAAATGCTAGTATGCTATTATATATATTATGTGTGTATAACGCAGAATTAGAGTCCTGCAGTGACTGCTCTTTGCGCGGTAATGTACCGAGCAAGTACCTACAAATTCACCCTTTGCACCTTTGCAGCTATCTTATGAAAAGCAAAATGAAAAATGAACCAACAAAAGAAAAGGAGAAAGACACTAGATAATAAAGGGAAAAAAGTGCCCTGTAATCAGCAACCAACAGCGGAGCACAAAGAAACAAACTTCGTGATCACCAAGCGGTACCCTGCATGCATATTATCCAAAAATAATGTATTGCGTACAATAGTGTCCATAGTTACAGATGCAGCAGCGCAAATATAGCCGCCAGTTCATTACTCAAAAAAAAAAAAAAAAAAGATTATCTTTCATTCATAAAAAGAAGGAGAGCCTTTGAAAAAAAGAACGAGTATAGCCTAAAAGCCTAAACTATTCATAGCATCCAGAACGCTTCCCTTCCCCTTTGGCGGAGCCAATGGTGCCTTCTTCGCCGCTAACTTCGCCCCTGACTTTCGCACAGGTTGCGCCGCCAAAGGAACGGCTTGAGTGACCACATTTTTCTGATCCTTCTTAGCACCAGCGGATGATGTGACGGGGCGTAGTGGGGCCGTGGGGACGATGTCCCGAGAGTTAACTGCGCATTCTGAACCTTTCTTGGAGGACGTAGACAACCCACAAACTGAATCCGCCAGAGTCGTACTCTCGGTAGGCTCAGCGGAGAAAAATCCACCAACTGTAGTGTCACTTGGCGCAGGACGTCGCGCAGAACGCCCAAGTGGTCCTTTGGGAATTATCTTCTTCACAATATGCGGTGTCATCTCCAAAGAGGCAAAGTTGGCGTTACCCACTGGGGATGCAACGCTGCTACTACCAGGGGAAGCCACTTTGCCATTGTGCCGAGTGCGCTTGCGGCGGCGTCGCTTGATGCCAGCATCCTGTCCAGCAAGAGAGACAAGGCACTTCTTCACTGAGCACGTCAGCGCACTACCATTTACATCATTGGATGAGGTTGGAATTGTCCGGAGTGAGCGCTGGAAGCAACGGATGCAAACACGTGAAACACGGCCAGAGCATGGGTGTCTTCCAGAGGGAGCAGCATCAGCTGCTGTAGTACTGGCGACACAAGGAAGCTTGTAGGTGGATAGTGCCTGGCGTACGCAGACACCGCAACGTGGACACCAAAGCCGCCGCATCTTGGTAGGTTTCCACAAGCTCCAGCCACGGCCGATGTGCTTCCCAGACACAGATGTGGGGCGGTAGCAAGGTCCGAACGGCTTGGATCCGCCTCTACGCACTGCCCAAGAACCGTAGTGGGCAGAAAGATCCAACTGTAATGGGCGAAGCAGCGCCTCCGTTGCTGCTGCCTGCGCTGTGGCTGTCATCGCCCCCGCCTCAGCCAACAAAAAAGCTGAGAGAGAAGGAGGTGCTGAATAGCTCAGACTATTTAGAGGTTCAAGAATCGCCTGAGAGAGAGAGGCGCAGAAACTAGCGCCTACAAGCTGCACGTGAAGCTCAAGAGCTGGTGGTGCGGTGCGTGATGTGAGTCTGTTGGTTTGTAAAAGAACTAAAGAGTCATCGTCCATGTTTGCTAATTGAGAAGAACACAAAAAGAACGGTCTTTTACGTACTTGTTGTGTTGTGGGTTGACTGACATGCAGCACACTTGAAAATAAAAATTGTAGTATGTAAGAAAAAAAAGATCATTTTTAGTGCATTAGTGGGATAAGAACTTGAGAGGTTAACGTAATTCGATTGTAGGTGGTGTGGGTCTCATCTTTCCACTTAACTCACTTACCCTTTAACAACAGGAAAAAACAGTAGGTCCATCTCTCCATGGCAACACGAGCATTGCTATCATTTTGTTCCTCTAGTCTCATCATTTTGCAAAGCGCAAACGCAATATAAAAGGCAAAAAAAAAAAAGTGCCATCAAATTTGCTATAGTGTACATTCACAACTCACCCCCCTCCCCTCCCCCATCTCTCTGTCTCGCAAGCGCACGTGCGCTAAAGTGTGTAAACAGGGAGGAGGAGGAGGAGGAGGAGACACAATGGGATCAGAGCAACCTTTGGTCTACGCTAAAGCCGCTCTGCAGACTCCCACCCCAGCCTGACGACCGCCCGTTTATAGATACGTTCCCCCCTAGCACATCTCCAGCTGAAGAGACATTTCCACCAAAGCCGTTCATTGCATAAAACGTATCCCACTTCCCTGGTCGCATAACCGCCCCAGCCCCACGAGAAGTCGTCGCTTTGCGAAGCGCCTGCTCTGGTGTCTTGCCCTCCTGCACCGCGCGTTGTACCTCAAACTGCACCTGCTCCATCGTCATTGCTGAGCTCTTGAGACTCGCAAGTAGACGATGGTGACTTTCGTAGAGTAACTCCTCGGGATCGATGTACCAACCAAAATGGGTGTGTGCTTCGTCATCAAGACGTTGTTGACGAGCAGCGGCAACAGTGACGATGCTCGTCGCACGCGCTGCTGCAGTGTTGCCTGTATGCCTACGAGTTGCGGTACCACCACCACCACCTGCCAACTTTTTCTGTACAACGCCAAAGACGCTGGAAGAAACACGGCCGTTGAAGAGTGTTGTGGCAGCCGCAAAGGACGAAGTAGGAGCGGAAGGTGGGGTAGAGTGAGAAAGAAATGCCTGCGTGACGCGGCGCGTCACGTTTTCAACACTGACGAGATCTGGCGCTACGTTAGGACTCGCTGCAGGTATCAGCTCGGATAAGTCGACTGGCAGGTGCTGTGGTAAGTTACAACTTGTCGTGTTCATACTCCCTATACTCACGCTGCAACCGTCTCCGGTCACTGTGGGCAATGCTCCGACCGCAGCTGTGGCGCCATGAAACTGCAGCAGCTGCGCATCTAGACGTTGATCTTTGCGCCACTTGCAGTGCTGTCGCATCCGCTCTGCCCATAGCTCCTCGATAAGGGAGACCTTGTACTCTCGTGGGGTGAGCATGTGCTGCTGCAGAATGTTGCCTGCAATCATGTCGATCCTCTCTAGGGAAGAAGCAGGCGGCTTGTAGTATTGGAGCTTGGCACGCGATTCTAGCTCGAGGCGACGCCAAATGGCTATC
Source organism: Sergeia podlipaevii (assembly GCA_030849805.1). Classification (NCBI taxonomy): domain Eukaryota; phylum Euglenozoa; class Kinetoplastea; order Trypanosomatida; family Trypanosomatidae; genus Sergeia; species Sergeia podlipaevii. The sequence goes on from JASANZ010002231.1 coordinate 74,549, forward strand.
ATGCGCTGCATTGCCCGTCGTTTCTTCGCGAGGCACTTGCGCAAAAAGCGCTGCATCATCCTTGCGGCCGCTAGAACAATCTGCATGTGCAGACGAAAAAGCACGACGATGTGGAAGTGCTCCAGACACGCCCTTGCAGTGTCGGTAGGCTCAAGCAGCTGGGACACCTCATAGGACATGGCCCAATGAAATAGCCTTGGGTTGCACCTGCGGAGGTACAGCTCGTTCGCCACCGGCTCCCGGTGTACCTGCCTCCGCGCACGCGACATCCCTCCGCCCCCACTGCTACTTTCATAGTGTCCGACGCCAGCAACGCTGCTGACGCGCCTCTCTGAGCTTACAACTGTGGGCAGGCTCCGATGAGTCTTGCTGTTACTCATTCCCTTGTCGCCGACGGATGAGGTAGAGGAGCTTGGGGCGGAGCTGTCGCCCACGTTGCTGCGCCGTCGCTCTCGCGCAAACGATGCACGGAGGTACGCTGGGCTGCAGAAGACGGAGCCGCGACTCATAGAAGGAAACGAGCGAGACCTATCACCCTTCCGAGCAGCCTTGCTTGAGGGTGCACGAGGCGTCGTACGGCGGCGTGAGTCTGTGGAACGCCCAAAATTACTATTGCGACGATACATAGCCTGCTGCTGATGTTGGTCCACCAAAAGGGGATCCTGTGTAATACTTAGCTGGAAAGAGTTGACGCCGCGTACAAAAGATGAAGAGTGCTGCGAAAGCATGGCAGAAATTGGCAGCCTATCCTCCCCCGCTTCCGAGTTATCAATCGACGACTCTGCGGCATCACTTCCTGTCGCGTCGTCATCGCCACTTGCCACAGCAGTCTCGGCGTGTTCGGCTTCCTTGGCATCGCTTTCGGGTGGATGAATGTTGCTACGCCGCACAAGGCACTGGAGTGGGAATGAACGCGTGAGAGCCCCAGGCAGCGTGAGAGGCATCAGCCGCTGCACCACAGCTGGCTCCAGCACATGTTGACGGCTCGCCTCCACATCGACATCCATGGGCAGAAAAGAAAAAGTTTGTATCGCCCAGCCCTCGTCTACCTTGGAAACTGAGTAATACTCGCGAACGAGTATCTTGTAGTGCTGAACCTCTGGTGCGCTATCGCGCTGCTTCCGGTGTCGCTGTTGGGCCGCGGAACTGGTGGCACCCAATCGACGACTAGGAGGAGCTTTCGGCATACTGCCGGGACGTGAGGGAGTGAAAAAAGGGTGTGGCGCTTTCCCAATGGGGCTATCCTCTTGATTGATAGAGGCACCTGCTACCGTCGGCGTGGTAGAGGTCGAGGTGACAGTACCAGTAGGAAGTGAAGCGCTGCCGGGGGTACTGCTCGAGGTGACCGCGTTGTCATGCTCGCTACGAGTAATGGTGGTGCGCATTACTCGTGCCTCCTCTGTAAATGCCACCCCGTCAAACAGAAATTGACCAGTAATGGGATCCAGCAGCATTCCCGCATGAAACAGTGGGGGCTCACTAGTGGTGGCAATGAGAGCCTCTTGCATGGACTCCTCACGGTTATGCAGTTGCAGTGTGGCAGAGTCAAACCAACACTTGGGATACTCGAAAAAATTGTTGTGCTCGTGAAACAAAAAGTGCTCACGTGCAATTGAACGCATTACTTCGCCCTCGCTGTCCTCGCTGTCCTCACTGTCTGTGCTGTTCCCGCTGAGACCCCGCTGAGTTGCAGCTCGTGTAGGCGCGGGAGCAAAGCCAACACTAGGCCGCCTACTCGATGGTAGCAGCCGTCCCGCCTCCTCATAGCCGCCGCCGACTGCAAGAACATCAGCGCTTTGAACGTTGTGGGAGGTAGGGTAACCAAGAGGAAGCGTATGAGAGCAGGTAGATCCAAAAGCTGCGTTCATACGACGAGAAACGCTGCCGCTAGACAGGCTGGAATGCCGAGTATTGACCTGCTGTTGCCAGCTACTCGCAGGAAGGTCTCCAGGATGTAAGTCATTGCTCTTGTGTGATAAGTTGAAGGGTCCAGAAGAAGCCAAGGCACCAAAACGCCCAGTCACTGACGATGTCGCTGCTGCCGTAGCGACGCTCCTATCGTGAGGGGAGAAACTGCCAGTGGAGAAGTTGGCGCCGCCGCCGCCGCCAACGAAGAAGCCTCCCTCCTGCATAGTGCGGCGTAGCGCCAGCAGGCCTACCTCATTCATCACTCCCGCCAAAAAGGTACCCACTTCATTGAGAGCAGCCTCTGAGAAGGTGCGATGGGCAGCAGTTATGCCATTGTTGCAAGAGACAAAAGGAATAGCAAAAGAGGTCACTGGAGCGGAGCCAGTGTGCAAGGGGTCTGGCAGTCGCCAACGCCCGTTTGTGTTAGATACTTCTGCGGCATTGAGACTAACATCGTGCAGCTCGAGCCCAAAATCAGCCGCCGAAACACCAAGAGAGTGCCCCATCTTCGTCGTCGTCGCTGCTGTTCCCGTTAGGTGTACATTGTTTAGGCGCATTGGGGATGGGAAGACCTGCATGCTGGCACCGCCAAAGTACGTGGTGCTAGCACTCCCAACAGAGTTCACATCCGTGTCCTGAACAGTGTCCGGTGGGGAGAAGCTGCGAAGGGGAGGGGGATCGACGAAGTTTGAAGAAGAAGAAGCTGTGCTCTTGCTTCGATCCACGTTCACTGATGTAGAGGACCGCAGCGGAGAGACGTGTGCGGAGGCCTGCGATGGGGGTAGTAGAGACAGGTGTGGCACGGGGGATGCAGCAGTAGTAACAGCAGTAGCTCCTCGTCGTGGTGGGGTGCTACTTTCATTAAGATCTGGAGACATTGCATACATTTGCGTCGTGTGCGTGTTGTGGTGACGTGGAGAAACGTTCGCGTATAGCGGAGGAATCAGCTTTGAAGAGCACATACTCTCATCAACTGTCAATCCCACTATTGGCACCAATGACGTCACAGGGAGCGGCGATGAAGTTGTGTCGGCAATGTTCGGGGATTGTAGAAAGAGTGATGTCCTGCAGCCCATGGTAAGCCCAGCAGTTGGCACAGTGCGTGGCACAATAAGAGCCTGTGGAGCCCCATTAGGGTAACGAAAACTCTGAGGGGGAGTATACCGTGATGCCTGCTGCGCTGAACTGTCAACCACAACAGTGGTAATTGTGTTTCGTCTGCGCGGTGCAACGGTGACGGCGGTGGGCAAAGAGCTACTGCTCCCATCGGCACCTTGACCTTGCAACACAGCGAAGGACAGTCGCTTTGAGTTAAAAGGTGCATGCCAGTTACTGGCCGGGGATCCAAAGATTTCTCGGCTATTGATAGATTCGTTTGCACCACCACACAAGGCAGCGGAGCTGCATTCTGCAATTGTGTCTAAAGGCTGGAACCGTCCACTGTTTATCTTTGACCCATCAAGCTCCGGCAGACCTGTTTGCGGGTCACCTTTGTGAAGACAATCTGAATTCTGATTGCTTGTCATTTGTAGTTTACATTAAATTTTTTTTAAAAAAAGCAACTTCTATGTATGTCCGTATTTTCAAAAAAAATATGGAATAAAATGCAAAATAAAGAGTCGATTTGTCGCTTTAAAACTAAATTGTAAGAAGGAAAGAAAAGATACTACTTACCAAAAAAAAAGAAGAAAAAATTCCTTTTCGCGATGCGTCGCTCAATGTGTAATGTATCTTTGAAATAAACAAAATTGACTGCTCCTCTCCTTTTATTTTTCTTTCAATTGCAGCGGTGTCGTGATGTTGAACAAAAGACAGAATATAAAGAAAAGAAGAAAAAAGTTGCTAAAACCTCATAAAATATATATATATATATATATAGGAGCAGGTGTATCTGTATTTGAACATAGAGGAATATGCAGTAGCTTGCAAGAACACAGAAAAAAAAAAAGCAGTACCAGCAGCAAGAGTCTGGTGGCGCATTCATTTCTCTCTCTCTTCTCGTGTGCCCACTTCCCACAATTCTATACACTTCTATCTATAGAAGCGCAGGTGGTGGGTATTGAACAAGAACCGAAAAGCTTCCTTTTTTTAAAAAAAAAGGAGAATACACTTATATGTAGTTTGTTGTTATGAAAATATAAAATCAAAAGTATCAAAATAGACTTGTAAGACGGACACACTTTCATTTCGAGAAGCAAAGCCTTGGGTGGCAGAGAAGATGCCGGAGCACCACCCTCAACACCCCCACCGACTTCGACAGACAAGCTGAAAGGACCTGTCTGGTGATTCTACCCTCTCAATCTCCTAGACACCATTCTGCGCGCTTTAAGCAGTGATGGGCTTGGGCTCAATGACGGTGATCACGTCGGGGAGCTGCTCGCTGATGCCAACACCGTTCTCAGCGTCGTTGGGGAGCATGATCTTGACCTTGACGCCGATGGCACCGGCGCGGAGGTAGCAGTGGCGGCTGGCAGAGTCCACAAAGGTCTTGTGGGCGGTACCGGACTTGATCATGTAGCCGTCACGGAAGGTCATGCTCTTGGCACGCTGGCCCTTGATCTTGCCGCCAACGGTGACTTCGCAGCCCTTGGCGCCAGACTCCATCACGTAGCGGATGATGCCCATAGCGGCACGGCGGACCTGGAGGTTGCTGAGGAGCTTGAAGCGGAGAGACTCAACCTGGGCCATGGCGGACAGGCCGCGGACCTCAACGCGCTCGACGAACAGCTGCAGGCGGTCCTCCTTGAAGTGGAAGCGCTGCTGGATGCAGGAGGTGAGTTCGCGGATGCGGCGGCCCTTCTCGCCGAGGACCTCGCGGGTCTTGGTGGCGCGGATCACGATCTCAGTGCGGAGAGGGGTGGCGCGGTACTCGACACCGGCGAAGCCCTCCTCAGCGAGCTCGCGCTTGAGAAACTCGAAGAGCTCGGCGTAGAAGACGCCATCGCGCACCATCATACGCTTCTTGGAAAGGGGACCCATGATTACTGTATGGAAGTGAAGGTATCCGGTTGGAAGTCCTATTTATAGATATAAAGATATATAAGAAGACAAGAGAAACAAAGGTGTGAGAAAATGGAGGAAAAAAAAGAGATAAAATAAATAAAGGTAAGAAAAATCACCAACCTTCACAAAAGCGTCAATATTTTTTCTTGTTTGCATTTGTGTGTGTGCACACGAGGCGACCTGCCCACACAGCGTATAATCAAGAAGCGGCGACAGTAATCAAGGTCTCCTTACAGGGAAGAAAGAAAAACAAAATACTCACAACAGTGCAATCATGTGAACGAGATCACTACTAATCCCTTCATTACAAAACAAAAGAGCATTACTATTTAAGGAGAAAAACAGTTATTCTGGAAAGGATAAGATAACGCGGTCGACCATGGGACAGCCTGCGGATGTCAACGGATGGCGCTCAACAACCTGAAAGCCAAGACCCACAAGAACCTGAAGCACCTTATCTACTTCCTCCCCCAGAGCTGCAAAAGAGGCCTCGTCCATGGAGTCAAACGCATCACGTATGCCGATAATGTTGTGTTTGACCGTGATCAGCTTCGCATTAGTGCGTACTACCGCTTGCTCAGCAGGCTTTGTAGCCAGCGTAGTGGGCTTTGGCGCGATATCAACCTCGCAGATGCCTAGCTTTCGAACTTCCTCAAGAACTTCGGGGTGTGCAAACTCATGAAAGACAGCCAAAAGCATGCTTCCTCCTTTTGTATGTGTGTGTGTATTTTGGTGTTATGTTTGCAAATACACGTTTCGATCCGAAGAAGATGCTCAGCACGTATAGGTGAAAAGAAAGAGAAAGGCGCGTGTGCCTTTATGTTTCGCTGCTATCGTATGTACATGTATGTGAGTAGAGAAGCGTAACAACGATAAAGGAAAAAGATAAAAGAATATATATTAAAAATGCATATCAAAAAAAAAAAGGAATCAAGACAGCAAAAGACAAGAAAACTGAATTTTAAAAAGTAACTCAGGTGTAGATTAGTAATTAAGATGTTAGCAAATGCATATATATATATATATGTATTCTTTTTGAAAATGCTGTGTGTGTGTATATCGACAAAAAAAGATAGAAGTGAGTTCCGTCATGCTTTTATTCCTTTGTTTTCTCCCCATTTCACACGATCAAACGTGATGATGTGCGCATGTATGTATGTATGTATGTGTTACTTGTTTGCTGCAAGCATAGTTGCCCTATATGATAAGCAGAATCAAAAAAAGGGCACTATAGCGAAGTCTTCAAGTCTAGGTCATCGATTTGTCAGTTTTTCCTAACCCATCTATCTTCATGCCTGTGTGTTTCTTGCTTCATCCGCTATTATCTCGTCCTTCTTCCACTTATAAAGGCGCCAAACAAAAAAGGCGTGTCTCCATCCATATATGGATATACTTCCTCGGTCTCTCTTCAATGTTATTCCGTACTTTCATTTATTTTCACGTCCTTCTCAAATTTTTACAAGTTGATGTCCATTGCCATTAGAGAGAAAGTAAAAAGTAGTAGAAAATAATTTCAAAAACGGTGTTAATCAAGGAAAAAAAAAAACCGACGGTGGTTGGGCGCATGTCTATGCCCCTCCTCTTGCAACTAACTACGCAAACGGGGAGAACAGCAATCAAAAATATGAACTGTCACAACAATAAAAAAAAAAAAATGCAAACAAAACCCAGAAGCACGCAGTTGAATATAAAAAGATGAGCCTGGGCAAAAAGAAAGCGGACATATACAAATATACATATATATAAATAAGTACACGCAGAATATTTGCAAAGAAGATGCTACCCTTCACCTATATGTGTATAGGATCACATCTCCTTTACGTGTACAAAGTACATGTAGTGTGCCTCCCATTGTCCACATGGTGTAAGAAAAAAAAAGAAGAAGAAAAAAACAGATAGCAATCAAGACGGAAGAAAACGACACAATCCTCCCCCCCCCCCCCCCCCCCCACNAAGACGGAAGAAAACGACACAATCCTCCCCCCCCCCCTCCACACACACAAAAAAAAAATGAAAAAAAGAAGCAACCGCAAAGAAAAAAAATGCATTTTTATCTTCAGGAGCAAAATGGGAAGGAGGATATCATTTTTATGCGCTCCCGCGGGCCGTCAGATCGCCAGCTTTTTTTTCTTTTCTTTCTTTCGTTAGTCAATACCTGACACGTTGTGACTCTGAGCCTGCTCTGTGACACAATTGCTCTCTGGACGGTGTTCTTCGGGAGCCGCGGCGGCGTCCTCATTTTTGGGAGACCGATGGGGCACCCCATTGCCTGTAGTCGCATCTGCGTTCCCTCCAGCGTTGTCAGCGCCACCCTGCCCGTCCTCGACGTTGCCACCCTCTTCCGAGTCATTTCCTCCCTCATTCTCCACTTTAATGTCCATTCCACAGCAGCACAGCATCAACGTCGTAACAAACAGCGGTATCACAACGAGGCCAACCATAATAAAGATGGGGATAAGCGTCTTGCCCAGTGAAGGAACATCATCATAGTTACCGTACCAGCTCATGTGATTTAACCGGACACACAGCATGGAAACAGTTGCAAACAGCATGCCAAAAAACAGCATTATGCCCATTAGACCAAACACTGTTCCACAAACGTGGTAGCATGCGCACACGGTTCTACCATTTTTATCTTTCTCATTCACGTCATCTTGGCCTTCATCGGCCACAAAGAGAAAGGCCCTGAGCACTTTCTCTAGGAAGATGTCCAGGATCAGCAAGCCACCAAAGACATAGCACGGCAGTCCAATTACAATAAAGTAGTTGATCATAATTATCTCATCCGCGCGGCACGCCACGAGTGCGAAGAGTACAGGCACGCAGCACGCAGCTAGCAAACGGATAACAAAAGAAACCGGAAGATACTCCGCGAGAACACGCATACCAAAGGCGCGATTCTTCACTCTACGGTTATACGACGGCCAGCTGATCACAGCCATACCAATAAAAAAAAATACAGAAAACAAATAACCCGGAATGAGCCACACGCGCCATTGGAGGAAGTCTGTCCTACCATCGGCAGCGCGCTCCTCGTTGCGATCTTTAGCAATAGGAATAACGATGGAAAGAATAATAAGACAAGCAAAACATAGGAGGTAGGCCATGCTAGCAAGTAGGCTAGGACCCTGCAACGCGCACGGGAGAAACAGCATCAAAAAGATCGCTGGGATACCCAGAAGGCCATCAATGACAAACAGCGGAGAAAACACCTTGACGTAGTTCCACGAGCGAAGGTTTCCGTCCACGTGAGCTGCCAAGAAGGACAGGAAAAGAACCACCATGGCCCCAACAAGGAACGCCGTCCCCAAAAGAACGGTAGCCGCCACACAGGGACCCACCGCAGAAACTGCAGGCCCCATCGCTGGATTATCCATTGCATTGACGCCAGCCTCTCCATACTTGTCATAGACAGACTTCTTCTGTGGATCAGAGAGAACCTCATACGCCGCATTCACCTCTCTAATCTTGGCAGCACCTTCTGGGCCGGCTTTGTCAGGATGGTACTTGAGCGCCAACTTGTGGTACGAGCGGCGAATCTGTTCAGCGGTCGCATCGTGACTAACCTCCAGGATATCATAGTAATCAGGCATAGCGCGCTCCAGAAAGTACGTGTGTGTGTGTGGTGATTCAACGATTTTTGCCTTCTTGCTTAACTTCGTGAGTATACAAAGCTACACCCTCGATGTTTACACTTTTACTCTCTTTCTCCTCTTTCCTTTTTTTAAAAGAATATATACGAATATTCAAACCCTCTACCCAATATATATAAGCAACCAAAACTATAAAATCCCAAAATACTGTAGCTCACCGCGTAAGGTGGTGGTAAGGAAACACTAATTAAAAGCTATACAATACAAAGCGGTTATAGCTAGCCGAAACATCCAACAAAAAAAAGAAAAAAAAAAAAAGAAAGGGCAAAAATGAGAGGAAGGTAGTAAAGTCAACATTTTAACTAAAGAGAGCCTTATTCATGTAAAAAGAAGTAGTTTCTTCAAGCAGTGACGTCAAAAACGAAAAAAAAAGTACTGTTCATTCATGACACAACAGCATATACACACACGCAAATTGCTGTCTCTCTGTCACCGCATAAATCGTTCATATTTTTAGTGATGCGCTTTTAATTCCGTTTTGATGCTTAATGAGTTACTGTGAGAGATCGTTATAAACACGATCGGCCATGTTTGTATATATCGTTTTTTTTTCTCCCTCCTATCCTTTCCTCCATCTCTCGCTATAGCAATAGCAACAAAAAGTGTGCAACTACTATTGCTGCTGCATCATCTCCATCATCTTCTTCATGGCGTTTGCCTGCACCTCGTGAATCGCGCTTTCGTTGACGTTCATCATCGTCATACGAAACAAATCGTCCCATTTCGCAGCACAGTGCTGCACACACTGCTTCTCCTCTAGATCCTTTTGGTGTCTGTACTTGATAGGTGCCTGAGTCGTTCTCAGAAGTGTGTAAAGCTCCTCAGTATCTAGGCAGCGGTCAATGCAGTACAGAGCACTGTTATGCATAAGGGTGGTCTGCATGCGTGCAGCGCTAACAGCCTGATATGACTGAGTAATGTGCTCCTCATAGGGAGTCATCGGTGGTGGTGGTTGCTGCATCCAAGTAATGTCAAACAATATATAAAAATATATATGTCTCGCGTAAGTGTGTCCGTGTGTTTGACGAAAAAAAAAAAAAAAAAA
>JASANZ010002232.1:0-86597 GCA_030849805.1 Sergeia podlipaevii
TCGTAGGTGGCCGCAAGGGCTTCGTTGAGATACAGTTGGTTAGCCCGCAGCGCTCGCAGCAACGCCACGTCACGCATTGTTTGAAGAGGTGGTGGAGACAGCGATGGTGGAACCCCAGCGTCCACGTGACACGGAGCATCGGCGAGGCTCTTCGCCGTTCTTGTCGACTTCCCAGCAGCTGCAGAAGATTCGCATAGCCCGTAACTAAGAAGAAATAACATGTGATTCACCCAAAGCGTATCAGCGGTGTTGTGCGTGCCCTCACTCTGCCGCGCATCCTTGTTAATGGGCATTGTTGCGCAGTTGCCAGACACCACAGCTCGGGTAGCGCAACCTGACTGGGAAATCGCTTGCATGTAAAGACAAAGCGCATCAAGGCCTGTTAGCTGAGGCTTCACCTTAACTGCAGCCTCATCCTCTCCATGCACAACACAGTTGTCTTGGCTGGTCGTTCCATTCCCACTGGTGGCTTCATCATGATTCATCGCGGATCCACCGCACGCAGCGTCAAGCTCCGCTTCCTCGTGTGCATCTCCCACAGCATCTTCTTCTTCCTCCATGTCTTCCTCAGTGCTGCCATTGTCGGCACTGCCAGTTTCTTGTGAGACGGCATCAACGCGTGTGACGTCTCTCGCAATGCGATCCCAGAAGCGCCTCACAAGCGCCAGCGCGGGACCAGGCAACTGAACCACTGGGTCACCATCATCCCGGTACTCTTTCAAGCACTCCTCCTTTCTCCCTTCACACTGCTGATGTTGTCGCTGATGAGAATAACGCTCAGCTGAACTCCGCAAAGGCCCATCCGAAAAGGCAGTCAGACAGTGTACACGTTGCATCAAGCTCAGCGCCTCGCGCCTGCGGCCTTGGACTGCAAGTACAACCTTACAAGAAAGCTTTTCCTCCGCAGAAACAACTGTGGGAAGCGTCATCTTTTGATCCTCCTCACCGTGAGCTGCACACCTCTCTTCTTCGGTATCTGCCGAGGCGTCAAGAGCAGCGGGGTTCTCTCCTCCTTCCTCTGCAGTGGACACTTCATCTGATTTCGTCTCCGTCTTGCTGCTCTTACAGGTAGGAAGGGAGGAAAGAGCGGCATTAACGAGCGAAGCAACGTGGCGGCCCACAGCATCGTCTTGCAGCCCAAATGCCATTGCTGGCAGGAGGTCATCATTAGAGTAGGCAGATAATGAAGAAAATGACGTGGTGGAAGGCCACGGCATTTCCTGTGACGAGGCCCAGAATGGCAAGTGGATAGCCCAAACCAGCTGAGCGAGGTCGGCCAGTTCAGCAACCTCTGAAGTATCTCTTGTGTCATCGCTCTTCGTATCATAGTCAGGGTCAAGAGCGCTCGTGGGTACGTTGGGGACTTGTACTACAGCACGCTGCCACTCCAGTGCAAAGCATATGTTGTTTCTTACAAAGTAAGGGACCCCTTGCAAGTCTGTCCATTGTTGCCTTACCGCTGTTGATGCCGTCGCCTCACCACTCTCACCAAACGCGATAGCGTTTAAGCAGCGCTGGTAATACCTCACGGGAACCCTACGAGGTCGTGCCATATTTGTAACGACAGAGGCATCAGTAGCGGCAAAATGCGCGTTGTCATTGCGGTTATTATGGTCACCGCAGTCGCGCTGCATCAGGCGCAAGCATTGCTCACACACCTGCAGAGCAGAAGGGCGACGATGATGATAATCCATAGAAGTAAGAGCTGCGCTATCCGTCGCGTCAGCGAGCCACATCTTGGCTCCGGTGTTCTGAGCACTATCTTGGTCAGAGAAACAAGAAGAGGATAGCACCTCACGCACGTAGGCACAATCAACACGACGCACCAGCTCCGTTATGTAAGCAGACTCACACTGTCTTGTAGCAAGCGTTGTCGTCGCCGTCGCGGTCCTCGGGAAGTAGCGCCAGCCGCTCCGACGAAATTGCTGCCACTCTTCACGGCGCATGTGCAGCATCGAAGGTGTGCTGCTGCTGCTGTTGCCAGGTACCATTCTTTTGCCGCTGTCGTCCGTGTTGAAGAGATCGTCGTCCGACTCTGTGGCGCGCACATCACTAGTTCGCTTGCGCTTGCGGGAAGCGTCAGTGCCCATTTCAGCCAAGGCAGTATAAATGCGTCTCTCATCTTCCTCGCTGTTCCCATCACTATCATCTAACTTACATGGCAGCGCTAGCGCCTCCTTGATAGCCTCACTCAAGATATCCTTCAGGCTGGCACGCTGCTGCGCCACGCACAAAGAAGGAGGAGAGAAGAAAGGAAAATCTTCTGGCTCGCACCAGTCCTTGAAGTAGCAAAGCGAATGCACTATGAATGCCCCAGAAACAAACCGCACAGCGATGTCCTGATGCTTATATGGACCTGATGGTATCTCCTCTGCGGACATCCAGACAGGAAACCCCTTCGTCCCTGCAGCAGTGCTGCCGCTGCGCTCAGTCCTGTCTTTAGTCATTATGCCCTCACCACCCTCTCCCTGCTGCTCCTCCCCTCCTTCACTGCTGTCTGCCTGTGCGGTCACCGTGTCTTGGGAGTCTGCATCAGCCCTTCTACAGCGGCAGGCAGCTGAACGTGGGAACCCACGAACCCGGACAACACCAAGGTCCGTCACAGTGGTCGCGGAAGAAGAAAAACAGAAGGGGTCTGATGATACCAGTAAGGGCAGTGGTGGCGCCGACGTACGTGTGGTGTCCGCAAGATCCGACTCCGTGAGAACCACCACGATCAGCTCGTCCAGAGAAGGAGAGAAGGAGGCTGCGCAGCACGGTGCCGAAGAGGAAGAAGCACGGCCATCCAAGTGCTTCTGGGGGTGTTGTCCCGCTGCGGTAGTATGACTTCGCCACTTCTCGAGTGCTTTATCTAAAATAGCAAGATCGTTCCCCGGGTTACCACTTGCAGTGGTGTCGCTACTATATATGCCTCCCGTCCAGTCCACACAGTAACAGTGGTGATGGAAGCAGCTGCTTTTGGACGGTGATGGTGTGTCAGATTGCTGAGGAGGCGCGCAAGTCAACTGTTGCTCCACCTCGGCGCAGCTGCTCTTCACCTTCGCTAACAGAGCATCATAGTAGCTCAGTAATGCGGGTGTGTTCACAGGAAGTGATTTGTGAGTAGACGAGATGTGATCTCCTTCATTTCGAGTTCTGGCCAGTTCAAGTCGCACGCGCCGTGCATCTGCAGGTGTAGTAAATATAATCATGCGGTGCGTGATTGGGGATCCTCCAGCGGAAGATGTGTCTGCGCTTGTCATTTTCGCCTTCCTTCCCTTTTTTCCAGAATTTTTTTTTTCTGAGTTGTGTATATGTTTATATATGTGCAAAAACAAAAAATGCTTATTATTGCTTGCTTATGTGTTCTGTATGTGGCGATGTCTGTAGTGATAAAAAAAAAATCTATACTGAACCAAAGGTGTGTATGAATGAGAAATTTATATCTTTATGTTTGTATTGACAAAGTGCCAGTTTGTCTGTAAGGCGTATATTGTGTGCCTCAAAGAAAAAGAAGTGCCCTCTAGAAACAAGCAAAGAGTAGGGTGTCTTTCATTTATAAAATAAATCGCGCCGTTGAGCAAGTGTAAAAAAAGAAAAAAAAATCAATGCGAAATAAACCAACAGTGAGAAAGGAGCATAAATGAAAAAAAAAAAAATGCCAAATTGTTTTCATCGCGTTGCAAAATAGCTCATATACAAGCAGCAAAACCACAACACACCGCTTCCACCATGATAGCGGCACTACGGAGAAGTACAACAAAAGGTTCCTTCCCTTCCTTTCTCCGCACTTCATATAAAGTTTATATATATATATGTGTGTGTGGATGTCTTTGTGCGTTTTTGAAATGTGAACGTGTCTGTGTGAAACAAAAGAATGGACCATCTATATATAAAGAACACTCAACATACCACCCATAAGTTCAACTGATATCCATCCAATCTCTCCCTCTCTCTGCAACTTTGCAGCAGACATCACATGCAACCTAGTAAAATGGGCGAAGACGATTCACACGCCACTGCCACTTCACCTTGGCAGGGGGCAAGAGAGGGGTACGCATCCAGGTGGTCACCGTACCATTCCCCATCTGCATTTCGCTGTCCAGTTTGTGAATCACCCATCGCGACAAGTGCGGCAGCGGCACCTTCATGAACCCATCGCGCATGAACGGTGGGATGTGGTCGGTGCCCTTCTCGCGGTACTTGAAGTATCCCCACGTCTCCCACGCGCTACCCTCAATATAGCTATCGGGCACACCAAAGTACACATACTCACGCACCGAGCCCTGCTGCCTGATCTGCGCCGTAGGGTCCGTGTTGTTGATCATGTCCGATAGGAGAACAATACTAGGCTCATACTTCTCCAAGGCTGCCTGGTTCTTCATCTTAATAATCGGGTTAGGCTTAAACTCCGCCTGCTTGTGCTGCGGAATCACTAGAAGATAAGGGTTGGTGTTGGGGTTCTCGTGTGTGTGGATGACCGGTACTGGCACCTTGCCTGACTTGTTGAGCAAAGCACCAAATTTCCCAGTCTTGGCGCCTAGAAACAAAATCGGCGCCTTTTTCGCCTTCTCATCTGCAATGAGAGCGTGACGCTGCGCAAGATACTCCGCGGTGGCGTCCACGAGCTGCTTGGTGTAAATCATCGACTGCGCCGTCACCATGCACAGATATGCTAGGGGACTAAATGGCTGATAGTAGTTCCAGAAAAGACTATACCATTCCTCAAACGACATTTGAGCCTCCTTGCTAACATTGCAGCGATCCAGCGGAAGTCGTGAGATGTCTTCAAGACCAGAAAAGATGCCCTGGCGCCACCACAGGGGCTTCTTGAGCTCCACCATAGTCAGTGCCTTCTCGTAATCGGGCGTGTAGAGTGGATAGAAGCAGCGCTCCATCTCCGCATAGTCAACACCTTTGGCGGTCAAAAAGCGATTACCAAGCTGCTCCGCATAAAGCACAGCAATCGCCTGTAGATGGCCATCCTTGTCCCGCTTCTCCGCAACCTGCAGCCGCTCGCGCAGGTTATCAAAGCGATTCGCCTCAAACTTGGGGTTCAGCCCACCCGCGATCTGCGCAAATTTAGACTCAGCGGTTTTGCTGTGAAAACGATTGACCGGAGGCACCTTAAAAGTGTAACCGTTAAGGGTCGCCACCTTGTCGTAGATGGTGCCCTCCTCCTCATGGGAGTACTGAATGCCCAGCATAGTGGGCGTGCTAAAGCCTTTGGGGGCACCACTGCTTGCCTCATCAGCCTTCTTCTGTCCACCTTGCCTGCGGGACTTGTAAGATGATGAGTCTGCCATTTGCTCTCCTATTTACTATTTGCTTTTTTTTTTGTATTCTGGATGGCAGGTGTTTCTTTCTCTCAGTCTATCTAACTATACAGTCTCCCTTATTATTATTTTTCGTTTGTGACGATCTGGTGACTGCACACGGTTACGGCAAATATGTGCGTGTGGTTGGGCAGGCGCAATATATATATATATCAAGCAGCGGCCACACTTGGAATTCTCTCCTTATATATATGTGTATGTACGTGTGTGTGTGTGTGTGTGTGTGTGTGTGAGTTACATAAACGCAAATATATGCGTCCCAAACATAATACAGAAAAAAAAAAGATGAAAAGGAGGAAAAAAAAACTTTTGCTCATGAAGGAAACGGCGAATACATCCAGCGTGCTTCTTATTTTTCACATCGTAAAACGAATGTGAAAGCAAGCAGCGTCAAAGGCGAAGGAGATGTAGTTGTAATGTATTTGTCTTATGCTTATTGCATAAACGATTATTACTCCATGTAAAACAAATAATAGTAAAAAAAAAAGGTATATGACAACTTCGCCTGCACGTAACAGCAAAAATAAAATCACCAGCGAAAAGGAGGGCAAAATGGTCTACGTGTGTGCCAGTTGAAGAGCGGTGCAGGTGTGTAGATATAGGCCTGGTTCCTAGCACTACGACTTGCCCAAATTCTATAGATAAAATATAATGCATAATGTCATTTTATTCTATTCTTCGCTTGCCATCATATCAATTCCCACACCGATAGCGCTGACACTTTTTTTTTGTTGTTACCACTATAACACCACTTCAATGCGTTCTTGTTCTTTTCTGTTTTCGTAAAAGGAAAAGAAAAATAGATACAACCATGTACACGCTATGCTAACATCGGCACATGCACACACACACACACACACACACGTACACTTACACACACACGACCTTAGACCAACAAGACAAAATATTCACTAGAAGCGAAATAATAATAATTGTAAAGGAAATAAAAAGGGAAGAAAAAAACATTTTTTAAAAAATGTTCCTTTCTCACACACATACACACACACACATACACTCTCTCTCTCACATTCCCTTTCCGTTCAGCATACCTCCTTCGTGGTCGCTTATTTCCTTTACTATTCAAAGGCAAATCTCATTTGAGTTTCCTCGCCATCGCTCTCGTCGTTCATCGCGTTTTGGTCAGAATTGTTCTGATGGTGCCCTGTTGCCACCGCAGCCGGGTTCACACCCACTCCGTTGCTTGAGCGGATCAGCAACGACTGATAGCGAAACTCCGAAACGGGCCTAGGCTTCTTCACTGCGCACATAGCCCCCTCCACCTTACCGCGGAAGCGCGCCACGAGTGTCTTGAGTCCTTTTTGAAGAAGCAGTGGGATGCAGTCTGGGCGAGATTTGACTTCGTCAGGAATACCAAAGTCGCAATTGAGTGACTCCAGGTGGGCTGCCATCTTGTCTATATCACTTACAGAGACACGGCCCTCCACCTGCAGCTGGAGTATCGCAAGGGCCGCGCACTGCATGCGGCGCAGCTGCAACACATACATCGCGGTCTGATTGTCACACTCGAAGGATTGGTTAACGCCAATGTAGCTAACACCAAATAGGTAGCGGCCCGAGTCACTCACGTCATAGAACACGCTGTAGGTAAAAAGCAGAAGCAAAATGTTGAGCAGCTCAGTGGATATCTCCGTCGCAAAGCAGGCGAGCAGCATTTCATACGTGGTCTGGAGTGAAAAGGGGACGCATATCTGTCCAGCATTCCACGGGCACGTACTCGGCACAAACATAGACTGCAGACACTTCATTGGAATGAATACGCCAGAGCCGGAGAAGCGCTTGCGCTGTGCGTCGGCGGGGTCATTCTGAATAAAAATAGCCGACTGCAGGTGGCCCGCAAGTGCGACAATCATCAGCACTTCAGCATTTTCGTTGTACTGATTCTTGAGAACATCCACATCGCGGATGTCGTGAAACTGGCAAATAGCACCCACCTGCTCCTTCATCTGCGCGACGAGGTTGACGATATCGACGAGGCGTGTGCGGCTCAGACTGCGTGACTCACACCACACCTTCTGCGCCTCCTCAGAAAGACCGTCCTTCTGCATGTCCATGTACTCTAGCACAGCACCGACAAATGAAACAATATCGCTGCGAAGACCACCCTTGTACTTGCGGATCTCCGCGGAGACCCTCTCAAACTCTGACTGCTTCTCCTTCCGCTCTGTAATGCCGTAGGGGAGCACAAAGGGGCTTTTGCAGGCTTCCACGGCAGCTGTGATGATACCCAAGGTAGGGATGCCAAAGAGAATGCCAAAGAAAACGGTCGAGCCAGCCTCGATGCCCACAGGGGCGTGTGACACAATGAGACCCTTGGCGGTAACCTGGAAAGAGTGCCGCGACAGTTCCAGTAACTGCGCATCGCCCTCGTCTTGTAGCGCGTTGATGACTTTGTCGTCCTCCGCTGGGCAAGCCAGCAGCCGCTTACGTTCCTTTGCCTCGGCAGCATATGCATTAATAGCATCGTCCCAGTCAAGGTGGCCCGTAATACCCTCTCTCTCGTTGCTCACAGCCTCTGCCGTAGAGAGGGCGTCGTCCTTCGCAAGGATGAACCCGCCATCGCGGAGAGTGAGGATGCTGTAGTTAACGCTCACATTGCGAGCCCACTCGTGGCACATGCGGAATGTCACAAACGGGGTTGAGGTCAGCTGCAGCACATGCAGCAGTAGAGAGTGCAGCACATCATTGGCAATGCGATTTTCGGATGGCCCCATGTTCATGGCGTGCTTGCGTCCAAGCATAGACAGATAAAACCCTTGTTGTACGCGGCCAATACGCCCGCGCCGCTGCGTGGCGCACGTGCGGCCCTCCCACAACAGCTGTAACGGCGGAAAGGCCACAGAAAGTGGGTTTCTCTCATCAATTCGCGGGAGTTTCGCCGTACCAGAGTCAATGACAAAAACCACATCAGGCAGCGTAATGCTGACCTCAGCAATGCTGGTAGCAATATACACCTTCTTCCTCACGCCGGTACCACGCTCAAGCTCGGCCTTGATGACAGATAAATCCACGTCGCTGTACCAGACAACGGGATAGAACTGCTCTGCAAGGTTCTCACGCACCCACTGGCACAGCTTCTCCACTGGCGTGCGACCAGGCAAGAATACCATCACGCTATGCTGTGGAGCAGCAAAGGATGCCAGAAAGCGTAGTGTTTTGTGAATCATATGCGTAATATGCTGGAGAGCCAAGGAGGAAACAATGCCGTTCTTCCCAACATTGGGGGGACAGTACTTGTGGCCCACAAGCTGGCCAATCTCTTCGGCGTAGTACTCATGCACAGGGTACATGACATTGGCTTGGCTATACTCGCCAATAGAGAACCCTTCAAAAAATGTCCTCCACAACTCCACCTCGGTGGTGGCGCTGCATAGAATAAGCTTTAACTTACCTGGAGAATGGCGCATCATCACCTTCATAAGCAGCAGAATCACCTGCACCTCCGATGTACGCTCGTGAATCTCATCGAGAATGACGTGGGTGAAAGGTACAGAGTTGGGGGCGTGCCAGAGAAGGTGCAGAAACAGGCTGTAGTTGCTCACATACATGAGCCGTGTCAGGCCCAACTCACCGGCGCGCTCGCCACGCACAGAGAACCCGACCTTATCCCCGAGTGTTTCATTCCTCAGCTTGGCCACACGCTGTGCAAGTGTGATGGCGGAGATGCGGCGTGGTTGAGCGTTCACAACCATAAACGATTCGTCAGCCTCCAGTAGCGCCTTGGGAATCAACGTGCTCTTGCCTGTGCCAGTGTCAGTGACAATGAACGTAATGTCGTTGTCGGATATGAGCTGCATGCAGCGCTGCACGTCAACCGTACCAATGGTACCCGCGGCAGTCGCACGCTGCTCCCGTAGTTGCGGCGATGCAGCACCCATACAAGCATCAGGATCGTCTTGGTACCTGTACCACTCTTTGAGCTCAGCCAGGATAGCAGTGGCCTCAGGAGACTCATCCGTGAGAAGGGATTTACGCGTGCTCGGCTTCGGTTTCGGCTTCAGCTTCGACTGCTGCTGGTGAGGTTGCTGCCGGTGCTGTTGCCGATATGGTTGCTGGTGGCGCGGAAGTGGAACTTGCAGTGGCGCAGGCGAAGCAACAGCACCGGCACCGGCACCGGTGGTAGCGTTCGATCTTTGCAGGTTGCGCTTCTCCAATTCCTTTACGAGGCGGCTCACGGGGTCACTAGGTGTAATATTGTGGCCTTGCTGTCCGCCTTGTTGCTGTGCTTTCCCATCACTGCTATACTGAGGCAGCTGCTGGCCATCCTCTCCCATGCGCCGTTGCCGCTGTTGCAGTTGAGCCCGCTGCCAAAGCTGCTCCACACGTTGTTGCTGTTCCCGCTGCTGCGGCGGTGGCTGCTGCTCATAGAAAGGTGGAACACTCTGGCCTTGGCTATACTGTGTGGAGGAGCCAGGGACTTGCGAAGCTGGCATGGGGCGTGAGCTTGGTCCCTGCGGCTCTTGGTGCCCCTGACACGAATGAGATTGCTTTAGGAGATGAGACACCCACTGTGGTTGTTGTTGCTGCGGCGGCGGTGGCTGGCCTTCCATTAAATGTGGTTGCTGTGATGTTGCGACAACCTGCGAGATATCCCCGTGCTGAAGGACAGTGTTTTGCTGCCCATGATACCAATGCTGTGGTTGCTGTTGCTGTTGCTGATATCCAGGTGAGTGAGATAAAGAAGAACGGGGAGGAGGAAGAGGCAGCTGCGTTTGCGACGCATTGGAGGCCATCATGGGATGCCCAGCGCTTTCCTGTCGCTGGGGATCCACAAAGGCATTCCGGTTGGCATCAGCGCCAGGCGGATGACCCATCCACTGCTGCTGTTGCTGTTGCTGCTGACCTGTACCTCCGCTCTGCTGACCACGAACTAGAGGAGCAAAGGCGGCTTTTAAGGAAGTCGCAGCGGATTGGCTAGGATATTGAGACATACTTACGTAGTACGGTATACACAGCACGCACAGACCTAACTCCCTTTTGGGAATGTTCTGTCTATTCGAGAATAGAAGTTCGTTGAATATAGAAGTACACTGAATGGCGGTTATGAACTACCCTGTGTATCAGAAGGACGAACGGGAGATAGATAAATAAATAAAAAAAGTTCACAGCGTATATTTTGATTAACCTACAGAAAAAAAAGAACTGGTAAGCAAAAAGGAAGTATGTATAGAGGTCATAAAGTTAAGTGAGTAAAGCATATATACATTGGAGCAACAAGTACTTGATGATTTATTCATTGGAGTGTGAGTAGTAACGAAGAAGAAGCGTGTAATAAAAAGCACAGTATACATGCCCAAGGCTCTGCTTTGGGTACATGTATAATTATTATTTTTGAGAGGGAGAGAGGTGTGTAAGTGCTTGTACTCATGTCCAGATTTAAAGAAAAAAAAACATAACAAAGCGTTAGTATCACACACATATATATAGCTCCCTCTTCGCATCTGTGCTCTCAGCAGAGTCGCGTGCCTATTGCTGCAAAGCCGTAAATTATGAATGTCATGTTTGCACATGTAGCAGCATTACGTAAAGTCTCTGTTCCGAGATGCTTGTGTGTGTGTATATATATATATATGTGCGTATATATATATGTGTGTATATAAATGTATATATGTGTGTGTATATATGTGTGCAGTATATGCAAACACACACACACACATCAGAAAAGGAAAAGGGAGTGAAAAAAAAAAGGAAAATTGAAAGCCAGGGAAGCTCTCAAGCGTTTTTCGCTAATGCGTCGTATCCACCTCCTGTACAAACTCGCTGGATAAGCGCTGAATCTCTTTCATCGCCTCACCCGGGCAATTTGCAATGGCGACCATCCAGCATAGCAAGTAGAACCTCCCAGGCGGTGGCGCAACGAGGTCGCCCGGCTCTGCAGATACGCTACAAGCCACAAGAGCGCGATCACTCATAGGTGGTGGGGAAACATGACGGAGTCTCCCCTCGCGGTCAGGGTAGATGTTTACAGATGCGCAGACTGCGTCCACGGGGAAAATGCCGCAAGCCGTGCCACCAAGCTCGTCAGGCTGCACCACGCCGCTCACACCAGCGCCATTGCGCACGGCATCGCATAAGGGCGAGACGATGAAAGAGGAAGAAGAGGAGAAACCTGAGAGTGAAGAAGAATGTGTTGCGCAGTTCACGCGTGGCACGGTGGAGAAGTGAAAGCAGTCTGGATAGTGCCGCGCTAGCTGCTCACAAACTGGTAAACCGAGCGCACATCGCACAAGTGCCTCGCCGAGATGAAAGCCCCTGTGAGTTGCGTGTACCATTGCGTGTGTTTCAGCACTGCCCATGCGACAGTTCACCTCAATTATATAGGGGCGACGTCGTGCATGATCGTAAATGGCCTCCACATGCAGAACTCCGTGAAGCGTGTCGCCGAATACGGCAGTATAAGCACGCAGAAGATCGAGAAGGGCAGCCTGCTCATCCCGGGTGAGGCGTGATGGGCAGAGGCCGCCTACTTCAGCAAAGTACGGCGGTGTTGTAGCAAAATTGTCCGATATTGAACAAAACACCACCTCCCCGTTCTCCACCACGCAGTCGAGATCTACTTCGCTACCGGAGATGTACTCCTCCACCAGCACCTCCATCGCCTCATGCACGTCCATGGGAGCTGGGAGGCTTGCACGGACAGCAACAGTGGTAGCACTTGCTTCCACACTTTTATACGCCAGGGGCTGCTCAGCCACGATAGGCTCCTCAGCGTGGCACGGGGTGTCTGGGCGAGACGTGAGGCAGAGGAAGTGGCGTATGTCGGGGTGCCCCTGAAAGCGGTACCACATCACCAAAGCGTGAGCGCATACTTCCTCGATAGATTTGCATAACTTCACAAGTAGACTGCCAGCACCTGGACTTGGTTTGAGCACAACAGGGAAAGAGAAGCCTGACAGCTGTGCTGCCACATTGCTCGTAAACGCTTCTGCTGTTGCTGCCTCCATCTCATTCAAGTGCTGAGGTTGAGATCCAATAGCGCCAGAACTTTCATTAAATATAGAACATAGGGGCTGAAGAACTGTCATATTAGGGGCATTGATACCGTGTGCGTAGCACATCTTTCGGAACTGGGATTTGAGATTGTTTTGTTGAATCCCCTCTGGTGGCAGGGGCACACAGCGTAGGCCACGGTTTCTCGCTAGCACCGACGCAGGGTACACGCCATATTCGTCCAGCGACACGATTGCATCTGGTGTTGGAAGCTCATGTTGAAGAAGAAACGTATCCAGGGCGCTTTCAAGTACGGCGAGCTTATCTGTGTCGCAGTTTAGCCAGTAGTCAAAGAGACCTTCGAAGTCCTTGGCGAGTGGCGCGGGGTGAACAATAGCGAGGGTGATACCAAGTGTGCGTAGATGCGCGTAGACTGGAATGCGTGCAACACTACTGGTACGCACAAATACAACAAACGCACCTTCCATGCGTGCTGATATAAAAAGAAGAAGAAATGTGGCGCTTTGATTTGCACTTTTAAAAAAATGAAGTGTAACTCTTCCTTAAACCAGATCACAAATCTTAGTTTTTTTTCTATTTTTGGTAAGGAGTGAAAATACTTTCTTTTAAGGATCAATGAAGAGAGTTGATCTTGTGAATGTAAAAAGGAAAGCTAGAAATAAATAGAGAGATAACGTTACCACCAATCCGACTGCATGGGAAACAAAAATCCCAAATGCCAGATAACAGCAAAAAAAAAAAAGCCCAATGTCAAAGAAAAAAAAAAAAGAAACGATGCTACTCAGGATGAGTATCGCAGAACTCAACTACACTAGCTTCTATTTCCGAAAGCACGCCAAGCGTGACGGATGGTCTACACCCTCTGGCACTGTCCCAATTTGTATGCGTAGAAACAGGCAAGACGAAAAGAAAAAAAGAAAAAATGATGCATGAAATGTAGAAATAATGATAAAACAAGTGCAAAATGATAGAAAAAAAATTATATATGAACAAAGGAACATTCTCATATAGACGTGGATCATATCTTTTTTTTTTTCTCTTGATGAGAAAGACAATTGTGTGACATTGCCTCTTCTCAATCCTGTGTAAAATTCTTCAACGCAACCGTAGCAACATGATGATGTAAGAACAAAAAAATAAAAAAAAATGTGTTCATAATATACAGTAATAGCAACGAATATAAAAAGCGGTCGATCACAATAATTGTAGCAATAAATATATATATATATATATATGGCAAACGATAAGTTTGGGGCCCTACAGATAGTCAAACTCTCCTCGCCCAAGATCAGTATTGCGACGCTCACCACTGCGGTACACGCGCGCCTCCCTCTGGAGTTCTGTGATGTCGTGTCGGTTATGTACCCCACGCAGTATCGAAGTGGCCGCCCCAGAAATACCCATGAGGACCAAAAGCCCTGCAGCAGGAACACGCAATAAAGTGTCAGCCACTGCTCCAGCAGCACCACCGCCATCGCCGCCGCTGCCTCCCCTCTGAGCACTAGAGGACAGTACGTAGGCGTTCTGCACGCACTCGCGTATGTACTGCACGGCTTGCCTAGTGCCTTCCGTGGCATCGGCTGGCTGCAAGGCACCACCGGCACTGGCAGTACCAGACCTGACGAGCGACGCGGCAGCAGGCTCCCCGAGTAGAGCTCTATAAAGCGCACTACTGGCGCGATACGTGCCGTGTGTAAACATCGATGCCACTGAGGCGCTTTGACTCACCATCTCCTCTGCCAACTGTGCTGCCGCGCGCGTGAGTGCGTGTGTCAGAGCCGGACCTCGATACTGAGACATGGGCACAAGTACAAGGCTTTTAGCCGCGTCGCCCACTTTAGCGGCAGCGGAGAGGGGTTGCACAACACAGCAACACAATGTAAGAAAGAAGCGGAACGAGATACAATTCCCATCCTCCAGTAGACGGCGGACCAGCACGGGAGTACTGCAGCCCTCAATGTGAATGTGGGGTAGCGGTACCTGCAGGTTATTTAAACTGAGAAGCGACATCAGCGGAAGGCTACGAAGCGCGTCTAAACGGCGACCCTCAGAGAGGGCAGAGAGGACACCGTAGTCACTGTCAAAAGAGCCGGACATCGTGATGACGGTGGCGCATACAATGAAACGACGAAAGAAGAGTGGCGGAGGAAAGTGAGGATCAAAAGGAGGCCGCTCGTCGTCCTCTTCATCGCCGCCCACAGCGCATCCGTCATGGCTGAGCAAACCATCCCTGGAAAATGCAGCGGCGCTGAGAGGAGCGGCAGCGGAAGACAAACCGGGTTGCATCGTCTCACCGTCGTTGCCACCACCAGTGGCAAAGAACTCAAGCAGAAAGTCGAGTGAGACGCCACACCATGTAATAGAGAGTGGCTGCAGGCGCACCTTCACCAGCTCTTCTGGATTGCCAACGCGCAAGCCTGCAAAGGCGGTAGTTGCAGAACCAGGTGCTACTCTCAAGCCCGCGAGTTGCGGTAGAGCCGCCGCATGCCGGGGTACCAGCGTTACCCATGTGAGAGACAGAAACTGTGCACAGCGCATCCATTCACGGGGCCGTGGGGCAGTAGCCACTACAAGTCGACGCACTCCACTTCCAGCCAGGCAGTCGTACACAGTCCCTTCCTGAACAGTCAAGCGTATCCGACGTTGCTCCTCACAACCAAAGACAAACGTGTCAAGCTGCAGGCCAATGCCGCGGAAGCGAGCAACCAGCCGCTCGCTGGCACTGCGGACACCAAACCCGGTGCGTAGCCCACGATCGTGCAACTCGCGCAGCACTGCCTGCGACACACTTGGCTGTTGCTCCTCTCTTTGCTTGTTAGCAGTGGCACCATCTTTTGTGCCTGCGCTAGCGGTGGTGGTGTCAACGCCAGGACGATTGATAAAATCACTGTAACGGGATGGATAAACACCGTGGTTGGCTCGTGTGCACATGCGGCCCATCACCTGGTTGTAACACCGCTGCTGTTCTCGTTGTGCGGCAGATAAGAGGTCAGCACCGGCGTAAAGACTTACGTCTGCCCCACAGTCAATCACAAGCAGCTCAAGCTGGATAGGAGGGTACACGTGACGTGCGGACCGACCGTCTACACCCCTGTTGTCGCTCGTATAAAAGAGATCAGCATCGCAGCCACGAGCGTGTAGGTCATCAGCGATCTCGCGCCGCCGAGGATGGCGATGCAGGCAGCTCATAAAGTGTGGGCTGCGCTCGCACAAGGCGGTGAGATCGAAGGCAACGCCATTGCCCTCAAGTTCCTCAGCCGGCATGGTAGTAGCCGTTCGCTTACCGCTGTCCCTTGCCGTTGCGCTGTCTTGAAGTAGAACTCGCATATCTTCGTTGTCGGAGTCTTCACCGCGGCTCTCCTCCTCATCGTCACCGCTTTCTTCGTAGGCGTCAATGTAGTCCCTCTCGCTCACGTCGCTACAGCTGCTACTGCTAGAGCTAGAGCTCCTTATGGCACTACTGGCTTTCACCTTCGCGACGACATCAAGACCTGCCACACCCGCGGCAGAAGAGGAAGAAGGAGCCAAGGAATTGACGTAGGCGGCGTTCACATGCCACTGAACGTACATGTTTTCAAGCGCCTCAAAAGAAGCTGTAGAGACTGAAGAAAGCGAGGCAGAGAAGGCCGCAGAGTCCATCGCAACCGCATCCGTGTGCGCTGTGGTGCCTTGAACTTCACGAACCCACTCACTAATCGCCTCCTCCTTCGCGGCTCCCGTCTCACCCCTGTTGACACCGCCATGGTTGGCAGCTGCGGCGGATGTCATTCTTTTCCTCTTCAGCTCAGCTGCCCAGGTGCCTTGATGACCCCCTAGCAATGACACTGCCCGAGCCTGATATGCCCCAAAAGACCGAGAAAAAGCAAAGACTTCAATTGTGGTGCTTGTCGCGCAGGATATACCAACCCTACAGTCCGACGTAGTCGCCGCATCACTAGCGCCACCAACACCCACGTCCGTCGCGCCACCACCACCACCACAAGCAGCGCTAGGAGGGGAAAGGCAAGGATTCACACGGCACGTAAGAGGAGCAGAGCGCCGCACTACCTCCTCGGGAACCCACCAAAACAAAGCGCCACAACTACGTCGTACCAGCTCCTCAGGAGGCTCCACGTACCGCAAGTCTGTAAGCTGCACAAGAGCCGTCGTGACATCTGCCAGAGCAAAAGCAGAGTCGCGGGCGGCGAAGAAGGCTGCATGAAGGCCATGCACTTCAATGTAGAGAGGCTTTGTGGCGTGTAGGGCTCGATTGATGCTAATGCGAACATTTGCCCGCCCAGCACTTGCCTTGCCTACGCCATCACAACCTGCGCGGGAGACTGAAGAAGAATAAGAAAGAGGCACGATCGCCGTCGTTGTCGTGATCAGCGTGCTGGTTACGTCAAGTAGACGTACAAAGCCTGCCTCCTCCATGTCCGCACCCCACCCTCCCGCACTGCGATTTAGCACTCCGTCCGTCAAGGCAGAAACCTCGCAGTCGCTACATAAATACACAGAAGCAGGACGCACCACGTAGCACTGAGCACTCATAAGCGGCTGCAGTCTCTCGTCTGAGCAAACAACCGTACAGGACAAGTCAGGTGCAAGAGCGGCGAGAAGTGAGGTCCCCACACCTTGCGGCCTGTACGCCCAAAGCACGTTGCTCACGGTTATCGTGGCAGTGGTGTGGGTCAGTGACTTCACCCGAGGAGAGTTACGAGAAGAAGAAAGAGAATCGCCTGCTTTGGATAGCAGTGGCGGTGCCTGTGCAGCCGCCTTCCCTCTCGTAGAGTCGTCCTTGGTGCCAGTGGAAAAAGAAGAAAAAGAAGACCACGTGCCACTCAAGCGGGCGAGCATTTCTGCAACGTCAGCTCCAGCAAAGAAGTTCTGCATCGTTGCGAGCCATGAGTCACCTAGAAAGGATGGCAGATGATGCACACAGAGACAACGAAGTGAAATAGTGATGTTGTGTTGGCGTGTCCAGCGCGAGCGTAGAGTGGTAGTGGTGGTGGTGGCAGCAGCGACGGCGGCAGGTGCGGCTGAGGCAGGAAACTCCGCTCGAGTAGACAAAGAGGAGAGCCGTATCTCGCACACGCATGTGCTGCCACTGCCATTGGGCTCTGAGGGTATTCCATCACTACTCACATTGCCACCGCCACGGTGAGAATGAAATATATTTTGCTGCTGCTGCTGCCGTTCTGAAAGGGAATTGTCTCCACCACCTACACTCGTAGTGCGTCGCAAATACGAGCTGAAGAGTCTTCCGCGATCGTACGACTCTAACAATGCCGCTGCTGTAGCGAGAGTCGCGCCTTGGGGACGCTCCGTGTAGCTCCTCACAAGAACCACGTCGTTGACTAGCTCAGCCTGCTCTCGATGCGGCAAGAGGGCAACAGTCTCCACAAAAAATAGCCCCGCCGCACTCACAGACACCTCGCTGACGGACCCAACGCTATCAGAGGCATCGCACGCCACAGAGCTCACGCTCAAGCCGGTCACTTCTGCGGTGTACCGATGAAAAAGCAATCGTGTGTCCACGGTATCGAGGCGGCTACGGGGGATGCAGTGCGGCATACCAAGTGCCGTTCCTTGAGGGGAAAGACGGGGCGTCAAAAGTGTCACACGCAGCCGCTGCACATGTACGTCTAGCAGAGTCGACTTGGCATCCAGTGCTGTCCATATACTTTGTCTCTTGGCGTTTTGAGAGGTAAAGAGCCGCCTCGCATTCGCTGCATTGTGAGCCTCATCATAGACTCCCTCTTCATCTTCCTCCTCCGCTTCATCATTGGTAAAGTTAGCAGTGGGGCTGGTGCTATGGCGACAATTGAACAGTGAGCTGATTAGCTCATTCACAAAGTACTGAGCACGTACGTAGTCGCTCTGCGTGATGGGATGAGTCTCAACGTCGCCCAAGTGGACTTCAATGCATAAGCAATCCCTTGCTGCGTGATGCTGCACTTCTGGTCCAGCATGGAGACCCCCAATGCCGTCGATGTAGCTGTCACCAAGTCCAAAGGCATCTCGCAGCAGCATATCTCGCACAGTGCCTGGTGCTGTCTCAGGTCCGGGAGAAGTAAGATCCGCACGATATACCAGCACCTCGACTTCATCGTTCTTGTCCGCAATGCACACCAGCTCTGTCGACCTAGCCTCCACGCTGCTGTCGAGCGCAACGGCGATCTTGCGCCACAAGATAGAAAGTGGTGCATCAAGGTCTTGTACCGCCTGCAGATCCTCCACATGAACGGCAAGCGTATCAGGCAGGTACGAAATCATAGAAGAAGAGGATGGAGAGGAGGATGGCGAAAGTGCGTCGCCCTGCTGCTTCCGTTGTGAGGCGTTCTTGCTTTGGCGACGGCTAGCGTCATGATCAGGATAGCGGACTGTACAGCTGATTCGATGCACCAGTACTTTCCCAATACTCCTCGACCGCAGTACAGAATCTTCAGCACCCCCTCGCACCTTCGTGCCCGCCGGAGTCTTGGGAAGTGGACTTGCCTTTCCGCTGACTCCACCAGACAGGACGGCTGCTGCTGTTCGTGGCCCTGGCGCGGCATCAGCGACTATAATCCCTGAAACGCATTGGACGTACTGACACGCGGCTTGCAGTAGTCCAGGATCTAGTTGCAGCTTCACGTGTGCCAGAGTCTCGCACACCGTTTCTACGAACACATCGTACCTCTGCCCGTGCTGAGCCTGAGAGAAGGGCGAGCGACTGCCTTCCTCGCTCGCTGGGCGGGGCACAGGGCACGACACGCGCAGCAGAAGCAGCATCGCGTACGGCTGGCTCTCTGCTTCCAAGACCACATACGCTGCGTTGTCATTCGCGTGTCGCTGTTCCATCACTTTGACGGACTCTACGCCAAAGAACACAACACGGCCACCGTGCTCCTCCATACGTGCTGTCATCTCGGCGTCGGCGCGGCGACGTGTGAAGAGGCGCCGATACACGCGGGCCTTGGTGTCAGTCATGAAGGCCTTTGCTCTGTCAATGAAAGGAAACAAGAAATCAACGCCTTGAACCAGAAAAGATACGTGAGGAACCTCAAGAACCATGTCACGCGTGGCGTCTAATGTCGGCTGCCGTTGCCCCTCATGTAGCACGCGCCGCCACGCCTCCTCCACAACCGCAGAGCTTGTCTTGGTCGCTGTGACAAGAGTCAGAGACGCACCCTCGCAGCAAATCTGAAAGAACCTCTTCACGTTCTGCATGCGTGCTGCCTCAAGCAAGACTTCCTCCAGCGCCTGTACGGCTGCCTCTTCTGCCTGAGTCGCAGTCACACCTTCCGGCTGGTCTTTCGCATCTGCCAAAAGACCTTGCTCCGAAGATCTATCCTCGCTGGTGCGCTTGTCCCTACGTTGCTCTTCAATTGCCTCGTCACTACCTACATTGAGCTTGACAGCATCCTCTGTGGAATCAGAGGGGGGAGAAGATAGAGAGGAAGGAGGACCGATAAATGTGTCAACAAGGCGTGCAAGCAGTGCCACACGCTCTGGAGTGCATATCATACTCCACTGTGCCAAATGCGCAGTCACGTAGAGCCGCGTCGCACGTAGAATGCCGCGCGATACCGATGAGCGCGCACGGTTTCTTGCCCCCTCACCACCAGAAACCAGCGTCGCCGCCGCCGCTGCCTTCATGCCAGCGTCCTCCTCCTCCCCCTCCCCCTCTTCTGTGAAGCTCACGTCGACCAAATGCGTGTAGCTAGATAACGTGGGCATGCCACTGGACTCCTTGTGAGATGAGGTAGTAGACCCTTCACCTTTATCAGCGGGCTGCCGTGTGGTTGAGGGAGAAGAAGTTGACGGCGGCGAAGAGCTCGGGGCCGATGTCGAGGTGGCAACAAGCAAATCAGCAAGGCTGTTGAATACCGAGTCGGTGTGGCAGTATCCGAGTGGGGCTGCCATGTCGTCTACGCCAACTGTGTGCACAAAGACCTTGCAGTCACCAAGCCCAAAAGATGCATCCCAGTTGCCGCTCTCACTCTCCGTGTGCTTGAGAACGCCATACAACCCTGCGGCGCATTCAAGACGCGCCACCACCGTCCCCACTCGCAACGCCTCCTCCTTTGTTTTCGTCAAAGAGGAGATAGTCGGGGAGACGGTTGCGCTAGCAGTAGCCTCACCAGAAGGGGGGATGCGTAAAGTAACGGTCACTTGGCTTGCGGAAAACGTGCTTCCCTGTATCTTATCCTTCAGGAAACGGATAAGGCCACTCACAGTGTCAAATGATGATGTCAACGACCGTGGCGGCAGCGGCGGTTGTAGTGGTGATGAAGCAGTGTTGCTCTCGGTGTCGCCGCTTGTGCCGTTCCAGCTGCTCCACACGTCAAACTCACTATTGTCCTGCCATGCCTCATGCTCCTTTCTTTCATTACTGGTGCCCCTGTCGCTTGGCTTACTACTCTCTTCCCTGTACTCCTCATCATGAACAATAGCGTGCTCATCCAGAGAAGATGCCAGTGGTTGCCTCTCTGTTTGTCCTCCCTCCCCAGAGTGTGCCGCTGCTGCCTGAGTCTCATCATAGACCACCTCCAGCACAAGGTCAACAGAGCTCACACTGATAGATCGCTGTGCCACACCACGCATAAGCGCGCCAATCCCTGAAACTTTAATATCGCCACTAACTAGTCGCACTCTGCTTTCGCCCTTCTTCAGCGTGAACCCACTGTCCTCATGCAGTCTCTGCGTACTACCAGGCGGTTGATTTTGCCTGTGTCCTTGCTCATACTCCGCAAAGGGATCAATGTCGGTGGCTAACAAGCGATTAATTTTCTCCACATTTAGCCTTACTGTGTCCGTTTGAGGGTCATAGTGTGCGTATTTGAAGCTTTTCAGTTGCAGCGTGCGTAACACACGCTTCACCGGTGAAAATAGATAATCGTTTGCAATATCCATTTGCTCCTACATAACGCGTGGGTGCTATACTTCCTGCACGCGCTCTCACAAAAAAAAAAAATCCTCTTTGGCGCTCGGTGGAAGTAAGAAAGAGAAGCCAAAAAAAAAAAACGAAGCACAATGTACTAACCAACCAACCCCCCTTCCTCTTGTATAAATGGAAATATGTGGGGGTGGTTACCACTGCGAGTATTAGTGCAAAACTAACACAAATTTTTTTCAAGTATTCTGCACCAAGTCAAATAATGAGCAATAAAGAGTGCCTTAAGCACGTAAAAAAAAAAGTGAAGCAACGGCAAAATATCTATATATCTATCTATATATATATGAGTGTGATGGAGGGAAAAAAAAGGAAAGCAGTGCTAAACAGAAACACTAGCTATCAAAGAGGATTAAAAAAAAAAGGAGGGGAGAAAGAAACTAGCACTTAAACACACAAAAAAAGAAAGACATCTTAATGCCAAAGTGAGAGGAGTGCTCTCTCCACATACCACATGATAATGATCAATAAAAGCAAGGGTGAGCCACAAAGAAGATAATACACTTTTTTTAAAGCTGTTGCTCATAATGGGTTGTGAAGAAAGGCAACGCTTTCTGTTCTGTGCTGTTGTTTTTCATTCTCTCTCTCTACACACTTTCGCAAGCGCATACCGATGGGTCAAACTCTCATTCAAAAAAGAAAGAACTACCTTTACTTTGGGAGTCTTGGAGCACCGGCGCCACCTCGCGCCAAGGAGGGCAGCCGAAATGCATCTGGCACAGCATTCATGCTTCGATTGCTGCATGTCAAGACAAAGTGCTGAACAACACCAATCACGCCGGTTGCCGTCGTCGGTGCGCTTGCCCCTGACTGACTTTTCGCCTGTTTGCCACTGCCGTAACCCTCAGCTGCGAGACGTGCTTCAAGCAGGCCTTGAAAGGCCTCCAGCGGATCCACTGCGCCAACCTGGCGCCGAACAACACAACTCTCCCCCCGTTCTTGCGATGGCACTCCGGGAATGGAAATGTCCACAAAATCTTCCATGGCATCCGACTGCGTCACGGCGTTTGTGCCTCCGTCAGAAACGTTAATGCCGAGGTCCCCGAAGCGGTTGAGAAGCTGATACATAGACATCGCCCTAATCCCTGCAGCTAGCTCGGCTGGCTGTAGAGCGTACTCTGAGCAGTACCAGCGCCGCTTGGCAGCTAAGAAAGGAAAATAGACGTCGGCGTGTCCAACCCGCTCGCTCTCAGCGATCTCACGTGCCCTACGCA
This sequence comes from Sergeia podlipaevii, assembly GCA_030849805.1. Classification (NCBI taxonomy): domain Eukaryota; phylum Euglenozoa; class Kinetoplastea; order Trypanosomatida; family Trypanosomatidae; genus Sergeia; species Sergeia podlipaevii. The sequence goes on from JASANZ010002232.1 coordinate 22,416, forward strand.
ACCTCTGCGTCAGCGACTCAACTTGAGCCCGTTGCGCCGGGTTCAACACTCCTAGAGCTGCCACACTGCTTTCTGAGTGCTGTTTCTGTTGCTTCTCTAAGCTGGTCAAAACGGCATCCACCTCGTTTAGAAGTGAAGTCATAAAGTCCGCCGCGTCGTCGCGAGCCCAAGCGGGTGCAGCCACCTCTATTCCTTGAGAGTGGCCTATTATACTGAGCACGCCATGAGGACGCAGAACGCGATGCGCAAGGGAGATGTGCCATGGCGCGTCAAATAGCATTTCCTCCCCAAACACATTACTAGCGAAGACCACCACGTCCATAGACTGAGGTGGAAGTGTCTCCAGTGGAGAAGTGTAGGCAGTCTTGCGGGGAATAAGAAACGGCACCAGAGAAGAAGCCTCTGCAGGCGTCGGCTGTACAGCCAAAGGTGAGCTCGTGCTAGCACAAGTGGATGATGACGCGGCTGATGTTGATGAACTCTCTATAGACGCTTCAGTCGAGCACATGCCTGTTGCAGTAGTTGAAGAAAAAGCTGCACGCTCGCTGGGCCGCAGCGGTGCAATGTGTGCTCCTGGAAGATGTGCTGCGCCACGACGCAGTAGCGTCTGTGTATGTTCACGAGACATGTTTGAGGGACAGACGATGAAGCTGTCTTTGTAAAAAGGAGCGCAATCGGCTAAGGTAGCAAGCCACGCATCCACAGGCTCAGCAGGGTGTGCCTGAGGCCCACGGTGGTAACCATGAAGTGCGGGACTAGAGGCAGAGGGAAGCCGCTGCCTCTGGGGCTGCTTGATACGACGCTGTTGTAAGGTGCGGGTGGTACGTAACCATCCAAGAACCTGAGGAGGCCACATGCTTCCTTTTCTGGTGTCGCGTACAAGCAGTCACAAGTGAACAAATCTCTACGCAAAGCAAGCAATGATAAGGGCAGAATAATAGTAAAATATGATAAGAGGGCAAGAAGCACTTTGATTTTAAAAAAAAAAATTGAAAACTGATTTCAATCTGCTAGCCGTTGAAAATACAACAGTAAACGTGGTAAGCACGTCACCACACCATCCCCCTCCCGTTTATCTTCTTCATAGCACAGCTACTAGTGCAACAAAAAACTTACGATAAGTGTTGCTTCATCTGTTTTGTTGTTTACTGATACGATTCTTCAAGAATTCAACATATGAAAAAAAAGAGCCTCTTCATTCAGCAAAAGCGGCTCGCCACCAAAACAAAGGACACCACCAACCATCCTCAGCTACCTTGTCCCGATATAGACAACAGCATAAATGTGAAACAGGAAAAAAAACGTGATGTAGATAGAAGAGGGTCAACCATCTGCCGCTTTCCCCTCCTCCCCTCCTTCGGCTTGCAACGTCCACTCCCGTATAGAGCGTTAAGGAAAGGGCGCGAGAAAGCTAATCTCTGGTACGGCCTGCTGGGGTGACTTCTGCCAGCTACTGTGAGTGTGCACGCCATCGTTCATCTCGTTGCGGCGAATTGTCTCACGCCAGATACCCTGACGAAAAAACCGCGTGTGCTGCGAGAAGCGCCATTGCGTTCCACTACGAGGGTTATAGCCAACAAATTCCGTCATCTTAGGACCGCGCTGCAGCTCATCAATAAACATGTAGCGCATGCGCGTCCATGTGCGCGGTACAAGAGGCGATTCGGCCAAACCACACTTCATGCCGTAGCGTTTGAGCACGTCTTGCACCGGTTCCATGGCACTCCGCACGCTGGCATGGGGCAGCTTGCTGTACAAGAGGCCGCCAGGTCGCATCTCTGCGAACAGTGAACACTGCCCAATGGCATCAAGACCAACGCGGAGATCAAGCTCGCCGTTTGAGGAGGGCACTATCAGCCCCCAATCTGCGTCTGGCACAAAAATAGGATTGAGAACCACTGGAGTGCTCTGGCCTGTGATATACATGACAACAGGCCCCGCTCTCACCGCATTCAACTCCTTATTGTCAGCGCTATCTTTACCATTACTACTAGCATTACTATCCTTCTTGCCACTTCTATTGCTTCTAACCCGATCGCCATATGAAGGGGCGGCATAAACCACCTCCTCCGTGTGAAACCCATTGGGGAGACGCACAGAGGGACTGCGCAGCTGCTCTAGCCAGCTGAGCGGCGCCACAGTAACAGGGAGCAAGGGATCCACTAAGGCTTCCTCCACACGAATTGAGCGACGATGATCTCGAGAAGTGACCTTATAGTCAACAAACATGTCACCATACTTCATATAAAACAGAAAAAAACGACTGCGACGCAACATTCTAGAGCGTTTGTAGAGGAGGGTAGGCTAAAGTAAATGAACAAAGGAAACAGCAGTAACCCCTTTGAACTGTAAAAAAAATCTGTGACTACTCAATTATGAAAACAACCACGTGTAAAAAAAAAAAGGAGGGAAAAAAATGCATAAAGGTGTATAAGTCTAAACAAGTAGGTTGAAGACATCAGCAAAGTAAAAAAAAAAAACACACATGCTTCCCATTCTAGCTCAATACACGCATCCTATTTGATCAAAAGAAAAAAAGGCCATCACATCGAAATTGTTGTATCTGAATATTCGTAATCATAATCATAATAATAAAAAAAGGGAAAACAAATAGTGAGCGCTTGCTCCGTGCGTGTATATTACATAAAAAAAAATGTCTGAGGTATCTACAGCGGGCAACTTTGCTCAAAAAGAAAAAATTATGCTTTACTTGCCGGGGAACTGGGCGTTCTTCTGCTGCTCAAGGAGCTCAGAGAACTTCTGCTTGAAGTGCTCGGAGTGCTCGCCCATCTTCTTGTTGAACTTATCAGTGTGCTCCTGGATCATCTTCTCAAACTTCTCGTAGTGCTCCTTCATCTCGGGGGAGAGAGTGGACTCATCGGGCTTGTCGGCGAAGAACTTCTTGTTCTGCTCCTCCATCTTCTTGGCGAACTCGGCATCGAGGCGGTCGAGCTTGGCGGCGAATTCTTCGTAGGTGGTAGCCATGGTTGAAATTGGAGGTGTTGAGAAGTATTAAATGAAAATCCTAGAGTAATTTGTAATTAACATCATAAAAAAACAAATAAGACAGTAAAGCGGAGGATATTAAATCAATGAACGCATATTCGCAAGAGAGAAACATAAGGTAAAAAATGTATATGATACAACGAAAAAGGAAGCTATTGTTATCATAGCAGCCACAACACAAGATATGAAGCGGCATTTATACGGGCATGTTCTTTTCTTTTTGTTTTATCATTCTGTTCTAAATAGAAAGAAAAAAGAGAAAAGTAGCGCCTGCGTCACCTGAACATCCAGCATTTTCTTTAGAGCAACGTACTACTTGAAGTCATCATCTTCCAGTGAAGAGGAAGAGAGGTGTGATGCAATTCCATCTAAGCTCAGAAATTGTATTGAGCACAAGAAAACACCATTCCGCCAGCATGATGATCTCCCTCTTTTAAAAGATCCCGTAGTATAAATACATGTTGTTGTTACGATGAAAAAAGCTTTCCGCTTATGCATGTTCAGTAGCGGACAGCGTGTTCTGTAAACGCACGCACGCTTTACTTGCCCGGGAACTGGGCGTTCTTCTGCTGCTCAAGGAGCTCAGAGAACTTCTGCTTGAAGTGCTCGGAGTGCTCGCCCATCTTCTTGTTGAACTTATCAGTGTGCTCCTGGATCATCTTTTCAAACTTCTCGTAGTGCTCCTTCATCTCGGGGGAGAGAGTGGACTCATCGGGCTTGTCAGCGAAGAACTTCTTGTTCTGCTCCTCCATCTTCTTGGCGAACTCGGCATCGAGGCGGTCGAGCTTGGCGGCGAACTCTTCGTAGGTGGTGGCCATGGTTGAAAGACTGTTGAGTATAAAGAAACTTTTAAAATCTTCTATTATTCAAAGCAACAAAAAAAGAACAATGAAAAAGATTCAATTTGCAGTTTACTTGTGAAAAGACGCGTCTTCATATCCCGCGTATCTAATACCATGCAAAGGCAGTTGCATAGACATACTAGACGGGAAAAGAACAGGAATCTCAGCCACCCGTTCAGCCTTATTTAATCTCCGGCTGCTCAATGAGTAGCACTTGTGTCTAGCTTTCTTTGTTTGTTTTCTTTGTGTGCGTCTGTATATGTGTGCAACAGCACCCACATATATTTTTTACCCTTTAGCTGTCACCCGCAAAGAAAGAAACTTGAAACAGGAGTTCTTAGTGAACGGATCAACAGCTATCACACAAAGTCCGGTACCTACTTCCACGGCAGCTACCGAATAAAAACCTCCCCGGGTATGAACTGTTATACATTCAAAAAAAAAGGGGATAAAAAAATACATACTTAAACTTCTATTTTTCCAATAAAGAAGAAACCAAAAAAATAAAGCCAAAGACACAAACAAACAGCATCAAGCGTAAAACAAAAAAAAAGGTATCGAAGAATATAATGACGCCCTTTCCTTACCCTGCCTGAGTATCTGCATCTGTCTGCAAGATAGAACGGGTGCAAGCACAAGCAACACAGTTAATGCAGAAAAAAAAAGCACATAATACCTGCGTCAAACTATGCATGCAGATGTTCAGCAGAATCTACGCTTTACTTGCCGGGGAACTGGGCGTTCTTCTGCTGCTCAAGGAGCTCAGAGAACTTCTGCTTGAAGTGCTCAGAGTGCTCGCCCATCTTCTTGTTGAACTTATCAGTGTGCTCCTGGATCATCTTCTCAAACTTCTCGTAGTGCTCCTTCATCTCGGGGGAGAGAGTGGACTCATCGGGCTTGTCGGCGAAGAACTTCTTGTTCTGCTCCTCCATCTTCTTGGCGAACTCGGCATCGAGGCGGTCGAGCTTGGCGGCGAATTCTTCGTAGGTGGTAGCCATGGTTGAAATTGTAGGTGTTGAGAAGTATTAAATGAAAACCCTAAAGATATTTTTTCATTTATTTTCATTTTGTTTTTGTTTTGAATTGTAGTAAAGCGTAAGGAAAAATATTTAAATGAGTAGAGAAGAAAAAAAAAAAATGAGTACTGCTTCAACAGCTAATTGAATAAACGGCACAGCATGAGCGCGCACATGCACAAAAAGAGATAACTCTTGAATTGTCTGCGCAATCCATTGAAACTCAATGGCAACAAAGGCCCTCTCAAGCATTTGCATTGCGCTGTATAGACGTATAGTTGTTTTCGCTTTGCTTTTTTTTCTTTTGCATAATGATCCATTTGTTCTCTAGATCAATGCATATATATACTTTGCATTATTACTTTTTTTTCATTCACTCCCAAAGGAAGTGTATGTACTGTTCTACGGAACAAGAAAAAAATTGGGGAGGGAGAAAAACATCATCACAAAACTGCATAACGTAAACAATCTCTCTACTTGCCGGGGAACTGGGCGTTCTTCTGCTGCTCAAGGAGCTCAGAGAACTTCTGCTTGAAGTGCTCAGAGTGCTCAGCCATCTTCTTGTTGAACTTATCAGTGTGCTCCTGGATCATCTTCTCAAACTTCTCGTAGTGCTCCTTCATCTCGGGGGAGAGAGTGGACTCATCGGGCTTGTCGGCGAAGAACTTCTTGTTCTGCTCCTCCATCTTCTTGGCGAACTCGGCATCGAGGCGGTCGAGCTTGGCGGCGAACTCTTCGTAGGTGGTGGCCATGGTTGAAATTGTAAGTGTTGAGAGTTTTTATAGATATTTCTTATTAAATGAGAAAAAAAGAATTTGCGAAGAAATAAACAGAAAATAAACAAACAAAGAATTTATAGTCAGCAAAAAGTGGTTAGCCACACATGGTAACTAAAACATAGATAATAACAAAACCAACGGCAAAAAAAAGGTAGAGTTAGGGAGGCAAGAGCTCCGTGCCAATATCGCCTGGACATTTTCTTTTGGTATTGAGTTTTTCTTTTTAAAAAATTCCTTTTTTTTTGTCTGATTTGTACGTCTCCAAAAAAGAAAAAAAAAAAGAGATGCACGGGAAAGTAATATTTAAAGTAGGTGCATCTGGTACACACACACATACAGCACCACTCTAATGAATGCGGCAACTACTAAATAGCACAAAATTCGTACTATTTTGAAACAACGAAACTCACAAGCTCACAAAGAAAAAAAAAAATGACAGCATTGAACAATATCAAGAAAGAAAAATAATAATAACAATTGCACACTCGCACTCCACCCTGTTAGGCACTAAAGAAAAAAAAAAGGAAGGAAGGACGGAAGGCATACCTACACAAGTGGGAAGCGTGCACAAGTTATATCTATCGTTCACCCAATAATGCGCATTTCTTCTTTTGTTGTTGTTATCATAGTCAAAGGCATTTTTATGTATACATATCTCTCTCTCTCTCTCTATATATATATATATAAAGAAGAGGCGTCTGCTCCATTGCGTTAAAGCAGTGAGCGGCGGGCTAATGCGAACGCACACACACACACAATCTCTCTACTTGCCCGGGAACTGAGCGTTCTTCTGCTGCTCAAGGAGCTCAGAGAACTTCTGCTTGAAGTGCTCGGAATGCTCGCCCATCTTCTTGTTGAACTTATCAGTGTGCTCCTGGATCATCTTCTCAAACTTCTCGTAGTGCTCCTTCATCTCGGGGGAGAGAGTGGACTCATCGGGCTTGTCGGCGAAGAACTTCTTGTTCTGCTCCTCCATCTTCTTGGCGAACTCGGCATCGAGGCGGTCGAGCTTGGCGGCGAACTCTTCGTAGGTGGTAGCCATGGCTGAAATTGGAACTGTGTATGTAAACTGCAAATATAAGCGAAGCTTTCGTCTGAAAAGAGATCTTAGTGAAAGAGCGTCAAAAAGAAAAAAAAACAAAAAAAAGCAAATTTGGCAAAGGAGAAAAGAAGAAGGTATACTGAAATCCCTAATTTCTTTACTGCAAGCAAAAGTACACTAAAATAACGCAAGACTACCAGCCCTCTTCCTCAAAAAAAAAAAAAATAGAGTGAGCAAAATTGAAAGTGTTGTGTTTGTGGTTCTTCATCTTTTTTTTTTTTGGATTGATTTGTTCGTGCTCTGCTTGACATTCACCCACCACATCAGACAAATGCATGAATGACAATTTATCCTTCTCCCTCTCCGATCACCACTTGGGAAAACAAATGTTGCCGTAGGCATCACGCAGAGCCCCATATCTGCCACCACTATGCGCCATCATCGCGGACATCGCCTCCAGCACTTCATTCTTCTTTGCCAACTGCACACTGGGCTCCTGTGGAGCTCCCTCTGCAAGCTGAAAAAAGGCAGGAGAAAAAGGGGAAGCTCCCGTTTCATGTAAGTGAAGGAGACGATGATCAATGCGAGGACGTGGGCACACCGCAACCGTCCACGACAACTGACGGCCTCCGTCATCGCCAGTGCTAACGCGCGTTCGCTCCATGAGTTGTGCTGCAGTGTGTGCATCAACAATCACATGAACTTCGTTCTCAGAGATACGCTGCAGGGACCGCACGTGGCCAAGAGTGGCTCGGCGGATGGCATTGGCAACATCTTCGAACAGACTCACAGCGGCGCCAGAGGGCAAAGAGAGTTCACCCGAGCGGCTCAACACGCTGAATGGCGCGTACAAATGTTTCAGGTCCTTGTCTCGGCATATCAGTCGCACAGTCACCTCCACATCCGCACCAGGCTGTGCAACAGGGCTAGACGCTGCTGGCTCGTCCCTCTTCGTCTCATCCTCATCATCGCTAATTAAAGGTAGTGCGTTGCTCGCCGTCATACTCGATCCCACCCCCTTTCCATCACGTTTGTTCTGCTTTCTCCTCCTCCACAGCGTGTAGCCTTCCCTCCCTCTCTTCTCTGCCGCTTTTGCCGCCTTGGCGTCTGCCACAGACGTGGAGCCAGATGCAGGCACAACAGGCCCCACCAACTCGCAGGTGAGGAGCGTGCCATTGAGATAAAAATCCGCGCGAATGGCGTCATCTGCCGCTGCCTTGCTTGTAAAGTCAATCAGCGCTGCGCCAGTATTGACCACATCACCCCTCTCTTCTGATTGAATTGCTGCTTTACCCGTTTCAGTTGCTTTTGACGTGCCATCGCCTTCGCTACCCTTATCTGTCACACTGCGGATAATGAGTGCGTTGTGTACTCCACGGCCACCAGCGGTATAGCTGCGCAGAGCATCGTAGAATGTTTCGAGTGACACATCTAAAGGGATGCCTGTGACGAGGACTCTGAAGGCTACCATTTACACCTGAATGCAGGTGATGCTAGCGTGTGGGTGAGTGGAGATGTGGGTGGGAGTGATTGTGTGATATTTATGTGTTGTGGCTGTAAATGATCTTATCGAACTTTAATAGCGCTACAACTGTCTCTAAACTTTAAACTTATGCGGGTAAATAAATATTGATTTTTAAAAAAAAGAGGGAGAAGTTAGAGGAATTGAAGAAAGACAGAAACATAAGTAATCATGAATTTTTTCCTATGATACATAAAAAAAGAGACAATCAAGCAAAGGAAAGAAATCTCAAAGCCGCTTTACTTTCATGAATCATTGTTTGAATGTCTCTCTCACTCTCAACTCTCACACGCAAACATACTGCAACTACTAAACCAACGTAAGATGTCACGTTGCAGCTACGGTACTTACAGATGCCGTCCATGTTTATTCTTGTTTGAAATTTGATTGAGTGTTTGTTGATGCACTATATTTTTTCTTTGCATATAGAAATGGGGGAAAATAAGTTTAGAATGTAACCAGCTGTCAAAAATAGTAACAAACAGAAACAAAATCGCAATATGTGCTTTCTCACTAGTCAAAATTCTTCCGATTTTCCCCCCTACTTCTTCCTTTCAATCCGCCCTCTTCAGCGCATGTATATATAAACGTATATATAAAGTAAAACTGCTGCGTGCTTCTGCATGTGACAGAAAATGGAGAAAAAAAATGTTGACCCTCTTGCTTTATCAGCAGATACCATCAAACCGACTAGCCTTTTACAACTTCCCTCGCTTGCTCTTCTGGATTTCTCCAGTCGCCTTCACATGTGCGTGTGTGTGTGTGCATTCACAGATTCATAGGTGTACACACACATACACACACACACCAAATTTCAACACTAAATGAGCTTAGCAGCAAGTTTACATTCATGCAGAACCACAGCTTTCTTTTCTCTCTCTCTCTCTCTCTTTCTCTCCCTCTCTAACTCTTTCATATATATGCGAACCTTTAGTATTTCCCCTATATATTCCCCCCCCCCCACACACACACACACCTTATCGACTACTTCTTTACTCACCTGTTTTCATGCGCGTCTGTGCGCATGCATATTTCCTTGCAAGTGCGTTGCCTCGTGTCCGAATCCCCCCTCCCCGCGCAACATATAGAGGCATGTCACACATCTCCTCACCTCTCACAGAATCCTTTTGTTAGTTATTGTTTGTTTTTTTTAATCTTCGTCAATAATAAAAAGAAGTCGAGGCGGGACTTACATTGCGCACACACACACACACACACACGCACACAAACAAACTCATATCTAGTCGCATCAACATAGCAACAGACTAAGTAACAACTGAAAAGTAAAAAGAAAAAAAAAAAGAAGGGAAGATGTATTCGGCTCGTATAGCAGAAAAAAGTAGAATTCAATGGAAAAAAAAGAAGCGTCCCGCAAGAAAAAGCCTGAAATTTTCTTTTTTTAAATAACAAAAGAGGAAAGAATGCCACAGCAGCACCTTGACTAAAGCAAGCAACACAAATGTAACGCATTGTGTGTTTCTACAAGAAATTAAAAAAAAAGAAAACGTCAAATGCGTGCATGGTATAGGGCAGTAAAAAAAAAAAAAAGGAGCATAGCAATCAAACGCCTCACCCCTCGACTACCCACGCCAAAAAAAAGAGAGATAAAAGTGTAGATCTACTTTTTTTTGCTTTTCCTTCAAGAACAACAAAAAAAAAAAGACACCACTGACACAAATACCCTCCTGTCTCAAGTTCCTCCTATTTTTTCCCATCTCTACATACCACATGCAGAAGCACACATACATGCACACACAAATATATTCTCTCGAACGCGACCACTCCAATTGTTTCTTCTCGCGCTTTCCTGCGCAAATTTCCCCTTTTCCTCTCTCATCTTTCTCAAACCTTATTCTCCTTTTTTATGGAGAAAGGGGGAAAAAAAACAATGGTACCTTGAATCAATAAATAAAAATCTCAAAAGAACAACAAAAAAAACAGTAAAACGCTTAGTATTACGACATGATAATAATGATAAGGAACAGTGTGGCCACACATGTAAGTAGCCCATAATTCCGCACACAAACAAGGAGGAAGAAGAGAAAAAAAAATGCGGCAAATGTCTATTCATCCCACATTACCATCACTTTCCCTTTATCCATCAAACCTTTCCTTCATCATCTCCATATTTTTTTTATATTTTCTTATATATATATAGTCTGCTACATTCGATTCCGAAAAAAAAAAGGAGAAGGCCAGAAACGCATCTTCCATCCCTTTTCTTTTATCAACTCCCGCTTGTTTTTTTTTCTCTCTCTTTTCTTTCTGTGTTTATGCAAAATAAGCGTTGGATTCATCCATCTACACTGTTCCATCACTCTGGCCAACGCTGCTGATACACTCTTCCTTTTTCCCTACCTATATGGATGTCATTTCGCCTTCTCTCATTGAAAGGATGAACTCATATAAAGATGGATGAATCAATACATATATACTGCTTTAAGAAAAAAAAAAATAAGAAAAAAAAACTGCAAAAGCGATACGTCGGCGAAAACTAAAATTGCACACCGTAAAACTATATATAAACAAGCATATATATTATTTGTTGTTGTTTTTTTTTACCTTCTTCCTCTCCCTTTTTATGCGCATCACAATGAACGGTCACAGATACGCCCCGTTTTTGGGTTTGAGTGATAACGTTAAGAGCTGCTCTTTTCACTCACTCTCTCTCTCTCTTTCCACTTCTAAAAATTTCACAAAATGCCTGTGATTTTTTTTTTTTTTAGAGGGGAGAGGGGAGAAGAAGGGACAAACTACCCCTCAGAGATGCCCGCAGACTCAATCGTGCTTTCTCTCGGTAACAAAAAAGAAGAAACTCGCATTCCGCACTTCTCACCACCGTATAAAGTGTCCGCTTTTCCTCCATTTCATACTTTCACCTCTATTGCTGAGATAAAGATGCGCACGTGCGTGATTTTTTTTTTTTTGAACGTTCTTTTTTTTACTCCCCCTTTCGCTAACTGAAGCAACAAAATGATCACCACTCTGTCGCAACCGCTATGCACTCCACATACACGTACATAGAAAACTGCGTCCATGCAAGCAAATGAAACTCCCTTGTCTTCCACGCACGTGTATATGTTTCCACCAAGTAATCAAGCAGAAGCACAAAAAAAAAAAGATAAGATATTGTTGCTTTTGCCATGATTTACTAAAGAAGGAGAAGAAGAAGAAGAAGAAGAAAAAGCGATAAGATGAGAAAAAAAAAAGTATATGCGCACACTCACACATACACACACACACACACACACACACACACTCATTGAGAAACCAATGGGAGAGGGGGAAGGGTTGTTCCTTGTCACGCCTTTGTGCGCAAAACGCAATATCGTCTGCGCAGTGCTAGCATAAACTTGAAAACACATTCCCTCTATCTCTGCCACGCTCATGCAGCCTCCCCTCTTCCTAAGTAAAACTACTTCTTTTTCCCTAACGGAGATATTAAAAAAAAAAAAAAAAAAAATGAAAGTAGCAGCGGAGGGCACTGTTCAAACAAAGCTGATTGGAGTCACTCTACATGTTCAGCCCTAACCGTCTCACTCCACGAGAAAAGAGCACCTTCCTTCCTACGTGGTTGCTGATATGCACGCGCGCGCTCACACACCAAGAGGGCGAGAGAAGAAGAAGAAAAAAAAGATAGTGATCGTTTACTGGATCTTGTTGTCAAGGCGCACGTTCATGGCGCGGCTCGCCATCTCAATGCCATCAAACTCTGCAATTGCCACACGAGCCTCCTCCTGCGACTTCATGACCACGATACCCATGCCGCGGCTCTTGCCGTTGCGGCCCATGATGATTTCCGCCCGCTCCACCTCGCCAACCTGCTGAAAGGTTTCACGCAGAGCGTTGCTGGTGCAATCGAAGGGAAGATTAGACACAAAGAGCTTGCGGCCCACCTCCGGCACCTGCTGACTGCGCGGCTTGGGGACCTGATCGGGGTTGCCGTCATGACCCATTTCATCGCCCTCGCCGCCGTGGTAGCGGCCATAGGGAGCACGAGCGCCATAGCCGTTGCCGCCAGCTACATTGCTCTGGTAGTATCCACCGGTGCCATTGTTGATAGCTCCACCAGCACCAGCTGCGGCAAACTGCGGGCGAGTGCCGCCAGCGCGCATGCCAGTTCCCGAGCCGTATGTGGGCATCATGTCGCGCTGCACCAGAGGCGGGCGTGGGCCATCGTCAAACTTACGCACAATCAACAAGCGGCCTTCAAACTCCGTCTCGTTGAACATGCGGATGGCGTTCTCAGCGCCATCAGGGGTCATCATCGTCACCAACGCGGAGCCCTTGGGTCTGCCGCTGCGATCAGCGATAAGGTCGGTATAGCGGACCTTACCGGCGTTCCGGAAGTGGTCCTTAACGTGCTGCCACGGGGTCTGGAAGGGGAGGTTGCCGACAAAAAGAATGGTGCCCTGATTGCGGCGGAAGCGGTCATAGTTGTCGGCCATCTGCATCTCTTCGCCAGAGTTCTTCGAGTGGTTCTCTTCCATCATGACGGAGGAAACTTTACGTATATATAAAGGCGAGCAAAATAGAAGGGAGAAAAAAATGATAATGGTGTTTCCTTACCCACTCTCTTTCAGTACAAAAAAGGAAGATGTGATAGATTTCTTTTTCTTCTAAAGAAAAAAAAAAGTGCTCTGGTGAAGAAAAAAGAGGGGTTTACTCAATAAAAGTATCAAATGTGCCGAGAACCGTGTTGAAAGATGCAGCTATTTTTTTTTTCCTTTTATAGTGTGTGCTTCTGCTATAATAAAAAAAAAAAAAGGCTTGCCTAGTTAATAATTATACGCTGAAAGTAGTGATTGATGATACTCTAGTGTAAAGAGGAGTTAATGATTCGAAGAAAAAAGTTTAAATGGGAAAGAAAAGGATTAAAAAAAAAAAATAGAAAAGGCAATAGAATATAGTGCTGGCTCTGTTAGGCAAGCGCGAATCGGCAAAAAGAAAATAAAGAATGGAAGCCGTGCGTGATGATTAAATCCGTTCACCAAAAGTTTAGCATGCACAGCAGGTAAACCCAAGCGCCAGTTCTAGGGAGCTGTGATAAATGCATGAGCTTGCATGCAAAAAAAAAAAAAAAATCTTCTTTTAACAAGTCTAAATGATAAGTGACGCTTTAAGAACAACTAACGACAGTTAAAACGTCACAAAGAAAAACAAAGCACTACACACCAATAATGGCGAAAGTGGAGCTATGAAAGTCCACGTTCACATCTTAGTTGGGGACCTTGAGCTTGCCCTCGCGAACTTTGTCCTGGATGTCCATGGGGCTCTCGCCATCCACGGTGCAGCCAATAGACACGGCAGTGCCGAGGACCTCCATCACGACGGACTTGAGGTTTGCACCCATGGAGTTGGCACGGCTCTCCTCGGCGATCTTAAGGATCTCGGAGAAGGCGATGTTGCCGTCGTGCTTGACGTTCTTCACCTTCTTGCGGTCACGCGGGGGCTCCTTGAGAGCGCGGATGAGGCGAGAAGCCACGGAGGGGGTCACGACAACGGTGGCAACGCGGTTCTTGACGCGGAGCTCGCAGGTGACCTTGAGACCCTTCCAGTCCTTGGTGCACTTGGCAATGTCCTCACCGATCTTCTTGGCGTTGAGACCAAGAGGACCGACCTTGGGGGCCAGGGAGGCGGTTGCGGCCACCTCACCACCGACGGCGCGGACGACGACGATGATCTCCTGGTTGGGGTCAAATTTCGGGGGCATGTGTACGTGCTAACAAGAAAAAAATAAGACAACAAACATGGAGTTAAAAAAAGAAAACAGTAGCAAGGCATAGAAACAAAAAAAAAAGGCACCCTATGCATTACTGCATGAAAAAGGAATACTTGAGTGCATGATTAAATGCACCTGAAAGTCTGAAAAGAGCATGATAATAATGAGCACACAGCTGGGCATGTGATAACATGGAATCATTTCTTTCAACAAATCGTTAGAAAGAGAAAAGAAACAAGAACAGTGATTTGCAACGATGGTACAGAACGCAAGAGGTTGGAAATATATACACCCCATGATGAAGGCATATTCTCGTTCCCTCCCACCCAGCACACACACACCGCACATGCACGCAAACTTCTTCGCAACGTTGTTCAAGTTTTCGGCGGTATAATGGTGACTGGCGCCAAGTACTCCCGCTCACACACCGCCTGAGACGACTTTTCCACAAAGCTGCACCGCGCTGCCTCTAAACTGGAGTCGTACGTGGTGGCAAACCCGGGATACACCTCCTGCACCCAGTGCAGACGGAACCGCGTGAAGCGAGTGTAGTACGGGGGATCCTTCGTGACAGCGTTGTGCGTATTCAGTTTTACAAAAACAAAATGAAGCGGCGGGAAGTCCTCCGCCACCGCTTCTGCCCTGTCATCCTCCACAGATGCGGCGCCATCACTGTCGCACTTCACCTTGGCGAGGTACGCCTCTGTGCGGATTGCAACAGAATGAATCATGCTGACAAGTGTATCATGCAGATACGTCCACGCGTACTTTGGAAAGTCGTCAGAGGTCAAGTAGCGGCTGCGTGGCTCACTCGACATTGCAGACCATGCACTGCGATCCAAAATCTCAGTCCGCACAACGGTCGCGGCGTACGCATGCACTCGGTAAACGTACACCTTTGCCGACGGAAAGCAATTAAACAGCATCGTCAGTATCATGGCTTCCCGCGCACTGAACCTCTCGCGCAGCAGCATACTGGATTCACCTTCGGTTTCTGGAGAAAGAGGTCCCGTGTGCGCAGTGCCCTTGTTCACGTACTCTACTTTTATCATACGGAACACAGGCTGGCCATCACGCGCATCGAACGTTGCATTGGAGACCACGTGGAAGCCTAGCGCTATAGTAGCGTCGACGGTGCGAGTAAGTCGCACCTCGGAACAGCACTTGGAGCGCTTCAGCCTTGCGTTAGGCGCGGCACAAGGTGCAGCAGAAGCATCGCCTTGCCATGTTTGTGCCGCTGCGGGTGCGGTTGACACAGAGAGCGAGGCATCTGTGTCCACAAGGTGCTTCATACTATTGGTGACGCAGCAGCGCCGCGTGACGGTCTCCTTAGGGAGTGGCTTTCCAATTTCAATATGTGCACAGTATCTAGTGGGCAGCCTCTGCTTCACAGAAGAGACAGTGGAGGTAGAAGTGGTCATTGGTTTCAGGCGCTCCAGTCGTACTACCAATGGCAAGCGGAACGCGTTCTGTTCTGGCTGGGGCATATTTACTGGAGCCATCATCAACTCCATGAGAGCGCCCTTGTTGATGCACAGAGAGTACTGCACCACGCGATGCGCACCAGTGCCGTGTGACGCCTCGCGCTCGCCGTGCTTTGGTGGAATACGCATTGCCCTCCGTGTGTGAAGTGCAAATTCGCCATCCGCGCCGCTGTCCCAACCGACCTCGGCCTGATTACCTTGTTGCTCTTCCTCGCCTGATGCTACCTCCTCGCCCTCCACTTTGTCACCCTTTGCAATCCTCTCATTTTTATTGAAGTTATCCAGGTCGCCTAGTTTAAGTGCATGCGCGAGGGTCTGGAACGCAGGAGCTGACTGGTGCGCTAGAGAACTCATCACGACACTTGTCGCGTCACCTGTGGCACGCGCAGGCGCCATAACACAGTGACTTGCGAGTGACTGCGTAGCGGGTGTGAGTTCTGCCTTTACGCTTGATATGTATTCTGGATTGTTTCCAAACTCACCCAGCCACTTGTCGGTCATCCAGAAATCACTTGCCTTCGCCTCGGCATCGTTACACTCGGGGCTAGCCTCGCTCTCAGCAGCGTGAGCGAGGTACTTCTCTAGGCGCTCGCGGGCATGATACATGCGGTGGCGTTGCACAAAAGGTCGCACATGCTCGCGCTCCATATAATTGTGTGTTTGGCATTGATGGCGAGCCTGCTTCCTAGATCCATCTGCTGCCTTATCGCAATGCTCCTTCTCATCTTTACCGTCACTGGGGTGACTTCTGCTTCTGCACTCCAGGCATGTGGTAACTTCCTCGCGTACCTGCTGCAGCAGGGCAGCAAATTCCTTTTGTCTAGCCTCATTATTAGTTTCTAGCAGCAAACGCAGCCGCTCCTCAGCATCCTGTGCAAGCTCCTGCCCAAGAGTGGTGGTGATCCCGCCACTGCTGGAGGCACAGCTGCCACCCTTGCTAGCAAGAAGACGCTGAACGCCATCCACGCAGTCCTGCGAAAGTTGAAGAGTAGGGCAACTATTAAGCAGTCCCAAATGCTGTTGGGAGCCATTGGTGTTGCCAGATGGGCTAGGGAGTGAGCCCGGGACTGAGGCATCGCTCTCATACCGTGCGCGCTGCCTTGATGGAACTAAGATGGACGTTGCATCCATAAAAGGTCTGCCGGGTGGATGGTGTGGAAGCTGAAAATGAGGAAACAGACGAGCATCCCCTCCTTCCGATGAGGAATGAGGCATTAGATACTCTGCTTTCTAGTATTCTGTATGTAAACTATAGCAAATCCTCGTCAGTGTTTATGGGTGGGGTGCTCTGAAAAGGAAAAAAAAAAACAAGGAAAACGTATAGCAAAAGAAAGCAAATGTGATCAGTGATGCTATCGAAACAAACTATCATCTCCCCTCCTCATCAGCCCTCGGCACATAATAATAAAAATAAAAAATAGTAATTGTAATGAAGTATGAATGCTAAAAGGAGCGCATGTTAATGTTTCCTTTGTATATGTCCGCGTATATGTAAAAAAAAAAAAAAAAAATCTCCTTACTAGCATGGCAGCGCACACACACGCACGCAAATATATATAATGAGAGAAAGCAGCGATACCACCTATCCCAGTGTTATTGATCTGAAGCTGCTGCCGATTTCTCCTCCGCCGTTGTTGATATTGTCGGAACCGGCGCTGGTAGTTTGGCCACAAGCCACTCGCGGTACCTGCGCTCCTCATCCACATTGGTGGCGTGCTTAGAGAGACAATTGACTCCGCTATCAAGGCCATACTCTCCACCGCACATGTAATAGCCCCCGTGTATCATATTGGTATCCTCCACCGCCGCTTTTAGCGCGCTCTGCGCTCCCTCCGTCCACGTCTTGCCGAGAAGCAGTGAGGGGAGGTAGATGAAGTGATCAAGGACCCAGATAGGGAAGAGTTCTCGATACAGGTGTGTGGTAATGATGCCTGGGTGGCAACAGGCAACAAACACCCTATGAGACTTCCTAGAGTCCTTCTGTGCTTGCTGGTTCTTCTCCCTCTCTTTCCTCTGTTCCTGAGCGCTGCCACGCCGCTTTGTTGATGTCGACTTGCTGGCGGCTTGCTGCTCTTCCTGCTGCTCATGCAGCTGCGAAGGATCAGCAAAGGTCCAGTTCGCCACCTCGCGGGCAAGAATACGTGTATTCCACACCACACACAGTTTGGAGAGACCGTAGTAACCAATGAAATTGGAAAAGGAAAAGTCTCTTATGCGATACTTTTCATCCACCATCTGTGACTGAACTGCGGCGGCATCGGTGCTGGCTTTGCGCACCACCGGTGCGCCTTCCTCAAGTCCCCTGAGCATCTGTATCGGATCGTACTGCGACTGCTTACTGAATCCAAGAAATGTGTGACACGACGACGCCACATTCACAACACGAGATGTTACCCCAGTTCTTTCCGCGGTCCGTCCAAGCGCTGGCATGAGAAGCAGCGTCAGCAGAAAGGGGCCCACTGCGTTGGTCGCAATCATGCTCTCAAGTCCCGCCCAGTTTGTGTTGGAATGACAAAAGCGAGCACGGCGATGAATCACTCCGGCTGCGTTGACCAGCAATGCAATAGGATAGCGCTCCTGTGCATCCGCAATTGTCTGTGCAAAGCTCCGCACTGAGCTTTCAACGGAAAGGTCCACAGTGCCAAGCACCTTTGTTGTGCCAGTTGCCCTGTGGAAGGCAAGCTTTCTGACTATACGACGCTGTGCTAGCAGCAAGCGCGTGGCATCACGCCCGGCCAGTATCACCGTCCAGCCATGCATGGCAAGCTCCTCCGCTACAGCGTAGCCCACGCCTGAAGAGGCGCCGATGACCAGAGCAACGCGACCTGTGAAGTCCACGCCCTCAGGCCACTTGCAATTCGCTCCTTTCGCTGCCATTCGGCAGGAGAAAGCGCAGCCCAGGAGCATCACACCCAGCTCAAAGCGTGAGAGACGCTGCCACCATTCAAACTGGGCTACATTCACCAAGAGGAAAAAGAGAAAAAGCAGAACAAGTACAATAAACGCTGTCACCTCAGAGGAATAGAAGTGAATCATTGTATATATATGGCTGAAGTGCGCGATGCATCCAAAGAAATGAAAAAAAAAGAGAGTTAAGTCAGCGCAATGTGTTCTATTTCTTTTTTTTTCCTCTCTCTTTTCAATTTGAGAGTCAAATTATCTTTTTTATTGTGCTTCTATCTTTGAAGGGGATGTAATTATGGGGAGAAAGAAAGAGAGGAAAACATTTTTTTAAAAGAAAGTGAATATGGTATGGGCACTTAAAAGGGGGAAAATAGGACACGTTCGTCATAGCACACCAGAGAATGAAGGGATGAAATGGATTAAGAGAAACACATCTATTTATATTCATGGAGGCGCATCGAATAGTTTCATTGGAGGGGGGACTGTGGCGCAGTCTTCAGTGATAAAATTCATAAAGTGTGTGCTTTCACAGGCCAAATATATGTGTTCATATATCCGCACAGTACAATATTTATGATAAAAGAACGAAGTAGTCAAATACGCGTCACTGTACAAGGTACTTCCGCATGATGTGGCAAGGGGTGTGTAAAAGCAAACATAAGCTGATAAGATATAAAAACAAAAGAAGATGGAAGCAACAATACATATATATCCGAACGTTTTAGTATCCGTTTTTTAAAAAAGTATATATTATTAATATTGCTTTCCGAATGCCGGAAATATCATCGTCCTAAAGAAGCCGACCGGAAAGAAAGAAAGCAAAAGAACACGGGAAGGAGGAATACAATTGTACTAATTGTTTGCCTTGGGGTTTTTTCTTCTCTCCTCTTTCTTAAAGGAAATCAGGAGAAATAGATGTTGAAGCCCGTTGGTGTGTAGCAGAATACAAACATACACAATATATTCCAGTGTTCCTTTATTATATGTAAAATATTTTTTTTTGAAATTTTTGCCCCAACCTTGCTTCACCAACTACAGCCAAAGGCTCGCCCTCTTGAAATATCGTGTTTGTATGCTTTTGTTGTTGTTTTTTTAGTGTGCGTAGTGCTTCCTGTACGCGGCATCCACGGCGTCGCAATAAGCCTTCTTCTCTTCCTTTGCAATGAAGCTGGATTCAAAGGAGTTCTTTGCGAGCTGCACAACATCTTCGGGTGTCAGCTCTCCGCTCTTCATAAGCATTTTGTAATTGTTGTTGATGTATCCACCAAAGTAGGCCGGATCATCGGAATTGATAGTAACACGGAGACCGTCGCGAAGAAGTCCCATCACTGTCTTGGCACACGTTTCCTCGCTGTCGAACACCTTCAATTCCACATTCGACAAGGGGCACACTGTAAGCGGCATTTCAAGTTCACGCAAGTGTGCGCGGAGTGCGGGGTCGGTGCAGGATGCAACACCATGATCCACGCGCTGAACGTGGAGCACTTTAATTGCGCTCCAGATATACTCCGCTGGACCCTCCTCGCCAGCGTGAGCCACGGCGAGTGGCACCTTCAGCACTTCGCGGCAGTACTTGAAGAGACGCTTAAAGTTCTCCGGTGGATTACCAAGCTCTGAGGAATCCAGCCCAATCGCCACGAAGGCCTCCTCCGCAAACAGTTGGCGGAGGCATTCGCCATCGTCGGTTTCCGCTTGCAGCGCCTCCAGACACTCCGCTTCTGTGCAGTGGCGCAAGAAAGAAATAATAGGCTTCACAGACACTCCATACGCTATCATGCCCTTACGAAAGCCAGTCATTAGTCCATCGTACACCGTGCGCATCGGCACACCGCGAGAAACGTGACCCTGGAAGTCAAAAAAAGGCTCAGAGTGCTTGATGTTATTGCTGTCCATATGGCGTGTGTAGGCAAAAGCAAGTTCGGCGAAGTCAGACTCCGTTTGGAGCACCGACATGCCCTGGTAAAAAAGATCAAGGAACGACTGGAGGTTGTTGAACCTGTAGGCCATCGCAATCTCCTCAACGGACTTGTATGGAATGGGAATTTTGTTCTTCTGAGCAAGGGAGAAGAGAAGCTCGGGCTCAAGACTGCCCTCAATGTGCACGTGCAGTTCAGCCTTGGGCACCGCGTCGATAAACTTGATTAGTTTCTCCATATCATGGCTGCTGGATGAGCTCATATTTTGTCAAAAAAAAAATGTGGATGTATCGTGATTCTTCTTTTGAATTTCTTACTACTATTCAGCTATATAGGGAAGAACAAAGAAACAAAAACAGAGAGGGTAGACGATAAAGAATTTTTAAAGTGAATAACAATAGGGATAAAAGAAGACAGTAAAGTGACGACTTGGCCTACATTTTTTCTTTTAAGCAAAGCATTTTTAAATTGAGCATTTTTGTGCGCTAGATGTGTTTCCCTTTTTTTAAAAGTTAGTTGCTCCAGTGTGTGAAAAGTCAATCATTGCTCTGACCTTTGAGAATCATGGTTCCCTCTCCCCTTCTCCCCTAGCGGTCTTCCACGCTCGTTCTCTTCAGTCTTTCCGCTGCTCATTCGCCGCTGCCTTACAACGGTCCCTGCATGTCACGGTGTCTGCGCTCCTCTTGCGACACATACGGTTCCTGGCTCACCTTTTGGCGCATTGCAGCATACTCGCCATCATCCCATACCTCGTCTCCCTCCGCATAGGTCAGTTCAATGGCAGAATTTGAGAGATGACGTATGTAGTGCTCAACAAGAAAATGCTTCTTGTATCGCTCTTCAGCGATGCGCAAAAGTTCAGAAATATCCTCATCGTCCTCCGCCTCCTCTTCTTCAAGCCCCTCGCTCCTCTGAGCTGCATCCCCATTGTCCATTGCCGTATCTGCATCATTCAGAAACTCAGTCAGCGACTCCGCGTTTAAGGCAGGCTCTTCAATCTCCAAGCTATTCTCTCTGCTCTCAACAGATGGTGATGTCGACGACATAGATGCCGGTTTTTCGGTCTGATCTGCCGTACCTACAGCGCCGTGTGGGTTCATAATCAAAATCTCTCCAATGTGCACGAACGGATCTCCATCAGCGCCGGTAACAGGCAACTCTACTAAAGGGTCACCAGCGATCACCACACGGATAGGGTTAACAGCCGCCGCGTAGCGCTCCAGTGTCCCCAGAAGCGCCTTTGGGGCACCAAACGTTACCACGTTACTTACTTCAAATCCGCGCTGCGTGAGTAGTAAGCCCAGCACTAGCGAGACAGCGCCACCAACGGCGTGGCCTGTGATAACGGTGCGCCTAGTCGGGTGAAGCGGTGTCTCATGCACCAGTGCATCGCACAATCGTGTGGCGATAACGAGAAATTCGGCGTGAAAAAGCGTACGAGGGACCTCTTCGCTCTCACTCACGTCAACGCGTTCCACCTCCTGCTGCCAGTGATAGCTTCCTGTGTCAACCTCTGCAGAGCTCGACGCGGACGACGACGGTGTCTCATCCACATCATGTTGTCGTGTGCAACAAACATAGATGACTTGCTTATTGTACGTCTCGTCAATCTCTACAACCACGTGATCACGCCCAAGTTGCAGATGATGTGCAGTGACGTTGCTACGCGTTCCAACAATTGACTCCGTCACCTGCCATGGAGACAAATAAGAAAGACTAGATCTGTGAGCGCTGCTGCCGCCCTCATCAACTGTAGTACGGTGGACAAGCAGAAGGCGCTCGCCATATGGTAGCAATGCTTGCTGCATAATGCGATTCTGGCGCTCGCTCGTTGCCTCCTCAGCTGCCTCATCCCGCGCGGCTCTCTTTTCCTCATGCGCAAAGAACGTCAGAAAGCGCTCGTGCAGAAGCACTTGATACGCATCGTTTCCCACACCAGCGGCAAGAACCTGCAAAATTGATGTCAAAGGCCCGTTGCCAGCAGCTAAAGGAACCATTGCCGCGACGTCCCGTGTATAGTTAATGCGATCTGAAACAAACCCCTCGTAGTGACGAAGTAGTTTCCGCCGCTGCTTGGCAATATCACGCTTCACCGCGGTGACAGCGGCTTTTTGCCTAGAAGACGTTGTTGCAGAGTTCGACTCTGAAAATGAAGCAGAGGGTGGTGGTGGTGGTGGTGCTGCTGCTGCAGCTGCTTTTAAAATAAGCCTCTGTTCTTTCTCTTCCAAGTCGCGCAACGCATGAAGCAGCTTTTGACGATGCACCTCAGCCGACTGCGCAAAACGCAATGAGATGTATTGCTGCAAGCCTGTTTGATTGTATAGAGAGCATTGAGTTGTTGCCTGATAGGCACCGCGGTACAGAGCTCTGTATGCCCGTATCGATTCTGTCCTCAAGGACATGGCGATGCAGTTTCTTTCTTCAAATTAAGCCGAAGGAAAATAAAAACGAGGTAAGATTTACAAAAGAAAAAATTGATGTGAAAGGCGATAAAAGCATACGATAATATAAGCAAAGCATGAAAACGCCAAAAAAAAAAGGTGGCAGTCGTGGCGCTCCCTTGCTCCGCATGCATTGTGCATGATTATGTCCCGCGTCGCGTATCCTTATGTAAAGGTGATGAGAAATACACAACTACATAGTATGCAAGGTACATTTATATATCTATAGCAGCAGCTATGCGAAGATGAGGGCATTTCGTTAATGAGTCATCTCTATATCGCGGCAAAAAAAAAAACACTAAATGCCATTGAAAGAAATGAAATATGTGACTTCCCCCTCCATTTTTTCCACCCGTTACCTGCATACATATACAAGTTTTGATAATCCAATAGATACTGTGCGCGTATCCAAGATCCACCGTCTGTCTTTTTCTTTCACACACACACAAAAAAAAAAAAGATGAACATCGAAAGTTGGACTCCGTAGACCAACTCTCGATATATCCCAAAGCCTTGCCTACTACTTCAGTGCAACAAGCTCCTTACCCCATGCAACAATCAGCTCCGCTTCCCTTGCATCCCAGCCGTACCCTAGCAGCAGGCTATTCGTTTTCTCAGCACATTCAGCGAAATATGGACTGACTGAAGCTTCTGTAGAGGTTGGGTTAGACGCTGGAGCGACAAGTTCGAGCTCTTCAATAGGGCACATAGCACAATGTAGAGTTGTCTGCGCACCTTCCTCGGGTGTCTTCAGCCACAGCAAACTAGCCCACTCAAATGCCTTCTTTAAGATGTCAAAAGCAAGAAGATCCCTCGAAAACTGCGTTGCTACACAGCCCGGATGCAGCGAGCAGGCATACACGCGCTTCCTTTTATCTGTCACATTGGCGTACTTGCGAGCAATATGGTGAGCATGATAAGAGTTGAGCAGCTTACTGGTGCCATAGCGAACAAAGTCATCACGCAATGCCCTTGTTGTCAAAGGGCCGTGAGCATTTTCCTCGCCGCAATTCAATTCCTTCAGCGCAGTTAGTAGGCGACCATTCACCTTTCCAAGCGCGTTGTCCTTATCCAGCTCGCACCAAAGCGCCCCAATCATGCCTCTCTCCAGCACAATTTGAGGAAACCGATGAGCCGCACTTCCGACGTACACAACCCTGCCACCATTCTTCTCAAGAAGAGGCAGTAGCAGCTCGGTAAGTAGCATTGGTCCAAGGAAATTGACCGCAGTGTGGAATTCCAGCAGAGGGTTAAACTGAGAAAAAATTACACCACGACGCATGCCACCCGCATTGTTCACAAGAACCTGAAAGTTGTAGTCGCCGTAAGTAGAAAGCACCCACTGCACAAAGATTCGCACGCTCTTAAAATCGTCACACTCCAACGGAACCTGACCAATCACGGTGACTGTCTCCGATAAATGAGCATATCGCTTGGGGTTGGCTCGACGCTGACGCTCAGCCTCGTTACGAACACGATCCGCTGTTTGTTGTGTTAGAACAGCAGAGCGGCAAGTGATAATAACAACGTAACCTTCAACAGCAAGACCAACAGCTGTGTAAAATCCAATACCACTATTTGTTCCTGTCACAATAGCCATGGGACGCTCCTTGATAGATAGCTCTGGACCCATAACGGATTGCGAACCCGTCTTTACTTTTTCGGAGCCAGTCGTCCTTGGCGGGAAAGCATGATTCCGTCCTCCGCGTGAAACAAGCCTACTTGCCACCATCCACAACGGAATAGCCACGAGGCGGCCTTTCATGGAAAGAAATGGCATTGCGGCTGCAGCTGCGACACTGAGACCAATTGCGCCATGCTCGCTTAGATACCCCAATTTCATTATTTAGAAAAAAAATGAAAAGAAACTTTATTTTTCCTAAAAAAATTAAGTCAGCTATACTTAAATTTCTTACAAAACTTGAAAAAAATATTGTAGAAGTACGGTAACAAAGAGAAACAATAATACCAGTGCATGCTTATATATACAACAATTGCGTAAAAGCTTGACTATTAGCAAGACATCACATATAGTTATACCCAGAGGTTTGTATGATTTGCACTTAGTGCGAACGCCTATAGTGTTCCCTCCCCCGGTAGCCAATCAGCTTTTTTTTCCCCCAAAATTACCCAGCATGTGCTAGGCGAAAATAAAAACAAGGCTTCACCACATGCTCGCAGTCAGTTTCGCCAAAACAACAATAGCAGAGACTGTTTTCATCATTTTCAAGAAATAACAATATAAATACTAATAATAATAATAATAATTATAATAGCATAAAGTAATGATAAAAGTAGTAAAACGGAAGAATGTAGCAAACACACCCAACTTGCCTGGTTAGATATATTGAATAAACACTTGAGTTATAAAGCTATCAAGTTTTGAATCATCAATAAACCTTTCCGGGGGAAAATATAGCTTCCTTACACTTGACTTTTCTTTCACCCGACTTTTTACATTTAACAAGTTTCTACATCTCACTTGCATATGCTCCCGGTAAGCGCAAGAGCAACAAGAAGAAAAAAAAAATACGAATGTTCGTCCTTTCGATTTACAAAGCACAAGTCAGCTAATGTTCCACAGCAGCAGAAAACTCTCAGTACTGACTAGGGCCACTTATGTACATTTTTAGTCATACAGAATAACCCAGAAGTTAGGAAACAACCTGCAGAGATAGAAAATGCACGCATAAATAATATTATATCAATTTTTTAAAAAAAATGCGTAATATAAAATAGAAACTTATATAGAAGAACAAAGCACATTTCCATGAAGTACTGTACTGGGATCCTCACAAAATGTGATTTAAGCATATACGAGCTTAGTCACAAAAAAAGTCCAAGCTTTTAACTGGCAAAAATATAAGGGAAGAAAATATAGCCGTATATGTATAAAAAAGGTACTGTCTCATTCAAGCCAACACGATTTTTTTTTCTCTCCTTTTAATAATGATGACCTGTGCGTTTCTCGATATTGGTATATTCAAATAAAGATCATTTCGATTTACGTGTGACAGACTGTTTAATGTAGAATGCATAATGGTTCGTCTCAGTAAAAACGGCAACACCAATAAACAATAGAAATCCGAGCTCTCATTCCATTAAACGCTATTCCATAACGCATTTGTTTTCATTTTGCGGAACGAAGAATGATTATGGGTATGATATTCTCAAAATAGCTACGAATACGCAACCGTTGCGTACGTTATGGAGCTCATCATATCCACTAAAGTAACTTCCATGTCCACAAAGCTGTCACCATCATCTATCGTGTTAACACATATAATTTCTTTTGGTACAAGCCAATCGTACTCAAGAATCTTGCGGACCCCCCAACAAAAGGCAGGGCCCTTTTGAAGCATCTCGCGTACCGTTTCTTTAAATTCCGGCGATGGCACAATAGTAGATCCTTCGACGACTTCGTCAGGAAATTCAAGGGGCCGATTGATGATAAACTTGTTGAGAATGTATGGCGTTGAAGCAATAAATGGCAGGCATCCATACATGAGCTGAAACAAAGGAATGCCAAGAGCCCAAATATCCACAAGATGCGCTGTTACTATTAAATCATTGCGACACAGCTCTGGTGGCATAAATGCGGAGTTTCCTTCAACACCAGTTATACCCCCTTCCGACAAAATTTCGCTAACACCAATGTCTGAGAGGAACGCGGTTCCTTTGTCAACAACTGAGATATTCTCCGGCTTGATATCTCTGTGTATGACACGGTGTACATGTAGATATTTAAGAGCACTGACAATTTGGCGCGTGCGCTTGCGCAGCGCGTTTTCCTTAATCGAAACAATGGTTTTGTCTGTCAATTCCTTTACAATTTTGCCCTTGTTGACATATTGTATCATCAAATACATTTTTTGAGTTTCTGTGTTCCCAAGTACCTCGTACAAGTGAACCAAATGCGGATGAGAAATACGACGCATGATAGCAACTTCTCGCATAATTGCTTGTGCACGGCGCCATTTGTTTTATCCTTGTTGAATGTAAAGTTTTTTTCATTGCATAATGTACGCCAGCGCATATGTGTTCAACTAATTTCACCTTGCTAAAGGCGCCTCTACGAAGTGCATTTAAATCAATGTACTCATTGACAGTTTTATGGCCGCCTAATTGCTTGCTCAGTATATCGTTATAAGTGTCGACAACATCTGGCGCGTCTACAAATATCGAACCGTCCTTCGTCACAAAACTCCTGTTTCATTGGGTATACGCGGTCGTGCGATACCGCATCTTGTGAGATTCGGGGATAATTTTTGTATTTAGTGCGAAATGACCTGGTATACTTCGCGATGTGGAGAGCGCATGCTATTTTTTTTTTTTTGCGATAAGCGGTTGATATTATAAGCGCTTTTCTGGTGCCCCTCACAGTATGAGCTTGCCTCATTTCTCGGAATTGTTGAGCGCGGATGAAGAGCTGAGTTTTCCGCGTTATCCGAAGATGGTACAACCAGTAAAAAAAAAAAAAAAAAGCATCTCCTGCTTCAGATGTATCTTCTAAAGAGTGGTGGATGGCCTCGTTTGGCGCTTCATATATTGAAAAGTTGCCGCCATAACAATACGGACATGGACATTTATTGCATGTAAACAAAGGCGCAAATCGCGATCTCTCAGTCTTCTGATGTGCACTGGCTGACCCAACCACATCAATGTCAATTGTAGACCAGCTACGCGAATGCATGCTGAACACAAAAGGAAAGTACCTTGTAGATCCCTAGTTGCTCTGAATAACAAAAAATAATAGTTTTCCAAAATAAACTTTCGCTATATTTACCACAATGCAACTCAAAAAGAAAAAAGAGAAAAGAAACATCTTGCAGCATTAAGATAATTAGCATGTGGAAATTCGAAGCCACAAACACGAAGCGGTGAAAAGAAGATAACTATAAGAATAATTATGTTTGCTCTTTTTTCCGAACCAGCAACAACATGAACAACAAAAGGAACGCTTTGCTTCTGCAATTCCATATCCTTTCATCTTTTTTTTCCCCATGCGCCGCCGCCAAGGTCCCCCCCCCCCCCCCCGGCGTGGGCCGGGGGTACGCCGCCCCGCGAGGGCGAGGGGGGGGGGGCTCCAGGCGACATGAGGGGCCCCGAAAGAGGAAGAAAAAGGCAAGAAAGAAAAGAGGGGAGAGGAAAAGAAGATGCCGCTGGAGTATGTAGTGGGGAAAGGAAATGAAAGAGGAGGGAATGCTAAAGGCGGTATTGTCTACCGCAAAAATTCAGTCAGAATATTTTTGCTTTGTCTTTGAAGAGCACGGGAAGAGCAGGTAAGAGAAAAAAAAAGATAAGAAATAAGCACCAACGTACGCACACATACCTGTGCATACGAAGATAAAAAATATACTATGATATGTTATGAAGCATCCCCCCATGCTTTTCCACATCTCGCCGTGAGAGGCGAACTGTCTACGATTCGGCACACTGTGTTGGTAGGGTGGGTGTTGGCAGGATACATGCTCGCAGCAAAGCCCGCTCACCGCGTCGCTGCTGCAGAGGTATCTCCTGGGGCCACTTAGACCAAAAGGTTGAGCTGTGCATGACCCTAAATGGCTGCGTATCTTCGTTGGGGTTCTTGATGAATGAAATCAGGTGCGGGTGGTATTCACTAAGCACACACATCGCTACACCAAGCAGAGAACGCAGCACAGTGAAGCGGACGCCAAAGTGGTCCTCATGCGACGGAGAAGGCCTCGCGTCGGGAGATGCAGCAGTTGGAGGACTGAGCGCGGGGGATGCATCGAGTAGCGTTACAAAGCAGTGCCTTCGCATCCACTTATGCTGCTCATCCCGCAAAGCAGTGGGGTTATCAACCGTGGAGACTTCGTTGATGGGGTACTCGCGACACGCGCACGCCAGCGGGCCGTTGAGCAGAAAATTCCACTGTGCCGGACTGCAGCCAATCACGAAGCAGCACATGGGAACATTGTCTGCAAAGGGGATGCTTGAGACTGACGTAGTGGCAGGCACGGAAGCACAACTCGCACACCGCACTACAAGTGTATAGGTGAGCAACGAGGACAAGTCCTTGTGAATGGGCACCCACAATGCGTAGAGTTGCTCATACACCTGACGGCAGAACTTGTGCGATTGCATCCGCGCCTGCTGTGCGGCGTAGAGAACTGTGTCCTTGTTATCGCTGGTGCTGTGCCCTGGCGCTACACCAAGTTGATTTGGGGTACTAGGGGCAAAGGAGTGAGGAAGGGTGCTTCGTCTCCCAGTACCGTAATCGGCCAACATTTTAGCGGAGGTGGTGTCCACACTGCAAGAGAAATCACTGTTACTCTCTGAAAAATGATCCGAACGGTTTGTGACCGAGCCGCACTCGCTGTCATCCTTGCTTGGAGTGGCAGGATCCTCTCCGTCCTCTTGATGGCCTCCGTCCCTCTCTGTGCAAGTTGCGCAGGTGCCAAGTGTAAGGAGCTGCTGTCTGTCTTCTACCCACGTCTCAAGTGCTGATGCCACCACATCAGGTAATAGCGCACGACACTCGCCTCGCTCCTCATAATTGCGGCGCATGCGAGCGGCGTCATCAAGCACAGAAATGACGTTCTCCTTCCACAGTGAATCAAAGTCTGAGGCAGCAGAGTCGGCAAAGACATCAAGCGGTGACGCACCAAGATCGCTCGCTGTCACAGAAGAGAACTGCACGCTGACACGGCTGAGTTTCACCTCGTCAGGACGCACAACGGGCTCCTCCAGCAGCGTGTTGATAATCAGCATATTGGCGATTTCAAGGCCGTCAGTAATGTTCACGTTAGCAATGCGCTTGTGGAGTTCCTGGAGAATGAAGCTCACTTTATCGCCGACGCGTGGTGAGTAAGGAATTGGCATGGCTACACGGCTTTATAATAGTGATTGTATATATATATATGTATGCGTACGTACACTGTATTCACAAATATATGTTGAGAAATAGAAATAAAGAGAAAAATCAATTGATGAAGCTGTGTGCAGCTTCTTTAAAAGAGAAAAAAAAAAGTTGGTTGAGAAAGGGAAAAAAAAGTAATAGGACCGCTAGCAATGTTGACTATTCAGTAAGAATATAAATAAGTTTTATGAAAGGACTGAAAAATAGAAAAAGGGAAAAGAGTGAATTCAGTAGATAACTTGCTTTGATGGTCCAGGAGATATGCTAAGAGGCTTGAACAAAGTGAATCCTTGTTTTACTTCTTTCAGCCTCTGCTGATACCATTTCATACATTTTTTGGATGTATCGTTGTCTTCACCATTCCATCGAGAGGGGCACACACACATAGGCTCGCTTCTTTCAAAGTGGAGTCCAAATGCAGCAACAACCAGAAAAAAAAGGGGCATGCGTTCCCCTCAACCATCACACTACCGCTTATAGCATCAGTAGCACTATCGATCAGAGAGCAAGCTTCTCAGCTGTTGATCCATTGTACGAGTAGGCAATACCAAGCTATATCGACCCAGCAGCAGTGCAACATCTACATCTTCATCGCCTGCACTCTTTGGGATCTGTTTCTGCTGCTGCTGCTGCCGGCTCTGAGTGTCACTGCTGAAGTCAACAAACCGAGGCGGAGCCACTGACGTCCCTTGTTCGCTATACATGGCAGCAGCCGTTGGTAGGGCATTGTTACTAGTAGCAGTGGTCGCTTGACTAATCACGGTAGAAGTAGTAGTGCTGGAGAGAGCGTTGGGTGCCGGTATGGGGTTGGCAGGCGCAGCACTAAACAAGGGGAACGTCTTTGGGGTCGGTGAGATGGATGCCACTGCTGTCATGCTACTTGTTGCTGCTGCTGGCTTTGGTGCTGCGGTGAGAGAACTGGTGGCGCTGGTGGTGGCGGCGGCTGTAGGCAAGAAACTGCCACTAGTGCCGCTGTTAGCTCCACCTACACCCGCATTAGATCTTCCTCCATCCAGCATGCTCCTAAACAGCGCCGGCGCTGAAAAAGTGGTGCTCATCGCTGAAGCAAAAGAAGAAGAGCCAGTAAGAAATGCTGCGGCAGTGGCGCTAGGCAACTTGTCCTGTGGTGTCGTTGTGAAAGAGGTCGAGAAGACAGTTGTGCCTTTTGCCGGAGGCGGTAGCATAATACCGCTTCCACGAGCGGGAAGTGCGCTGGTGGCACTTTCAACGTGCCTCAGTGCTTCCTCATGTTCGCTCTTCTCCTCGTGCTGTGTCTCGCCCTCTTCCTCTACGTCTCCTTCATCGATTTGGCCTCCTTCTTCCTCTTCTCCTTCTCTTTCTTCACCCGAGTACTCTTCCTCCTCGTTCTCAATGCTATCCTCTTCACTACCATCTTCCTCCTCGTCCTCGTCTTCTCCTCCTTCACAGTCCTCGCCATACTCTTCGTCCCCGAGTGCCTCCTCTTCCTCCTGCTCATCGAAGGCACCCTCACTGCCACTCGCCTCTTCCTCTTCACTGCCGCTGGGAAAACTACCTTTAGAAACCTCAGCGGCACTATCCTGCTGGTACGAAGCACCACTGCCACCGCCATCGCTATCCAACGCGTACCTCTCATCTCCGCCAGATGACTCGTCTATCGCAAATCCATTATCGTCTGTAAAGCTCATTCAGTACATATATACCGCCTAACTTTAATATATGTACCACTTGAGGGGAAGGAAACTTTTGATTTTATTTTTAAAGACTTCCCTAATCAATAAAATAGAACCACAGAAAAAAAAAGAGGAGAGAGAGCGATGCAATGAGTGGGGGTGAGGGAAAGTCGTTCATATACATCCAGTTTCGTCCGCTGCTAAAAGTGTGTGTGTGTGTGTGAGAAAGAAAGAGCTCTTTCGCTGTCACAGGTGTACAAAAACATATTTCTCTCCAAAATGAAGAAGAAAGGTGATTAAAAGATAACAGGAAGCATGTGTGTGCATGCACGCTGTCATCCGTATGTATGCCTTTTTTTTTCTCTCCTGTTTGTTTTCATTTTGCAAACACTGAATATAATAAAAATGGGAGAAGAAATAATGCTAAGAAATCGAATGGAAGAAACTTCCTCTAATCAACCGCAACAACAAAGCAAGTAAGCAAACAGGGGCGTGATTTTTTGATAATAGAGGCCATGAAATCAACACAACTCCTCGCATTTACGCCTGAGCGCTGCTCTTAAGTTTGTGCGACTTAATGTTCTATCCTAATCCTTCTTCTTTTCATTCTCTTCGTCCTCACCTCTCATCACACACACACACACACACACCTTTCCTGCCCAGTCAGTGTGAGCAAATGTTTACATGACTGTGCAACACCCAGAGTTGGTCTGCTTCGCCTGGGAGTAGAACGTTTTGCTCGCCACGCCTAGGTCCTCGCTCTGTGCTACCAAGTCGTCAATCTTCTCACCACGCTCGATCATCTGGTCAATTGCGTTGTACATGATCACTTTAGTGTCTTCAATGTCACGCTTTATTTTTAAAATCTTGTCCACCTCCTCTGGCTTCTGGTACTTCTCAAGCGTCTGCTGCAGGTACGGCCATGCTAAAAAGTTGTCTGGCTGGCCGTCAATCACGTCGTACTTGCCACGGAACGTTTGTTGGAACTGCGGGACTAGCTCGGTGAGAAGTGTAAAGGCAACTCGGGAGTTGTACTCAATATCACTCACTGCAATGCCGACGATGCCGTCAAGGGTGGCGTATGCATAGACAACGTTTCCGTTTTCAGTAATCTGGGTCTTGGCACCGAGGGCAACCCGCTTTGCAATGGTGCGAGAGAGAAACACAATGAACTCGCGTGCTGAGTTTCGCTGAAAGAAGCCAAAAGAGCTCACGTCAATGGCTTCAGAGCAGATAATGGGGTTCTTGTCAATCCCTTGCCTATATGGCTTCAGGATCAGCAAGCCATATAACTTCATTCTCAGCTAAACACGGTATAGTTAAATGTATTTAAGTGTATGTACAAGCAAAAGGGAAAAAAAAAGATGTTTATATATAAAGAGAGCTGCTCTGCTGTATGAATATGTGTGTATGTAGGTGACCTATGTATGCGTAGTCGCAGCGCGTTTGGGGGGTGACCAAGGCTATTTTTACAGCTCAGGAACAAAAGGTACGTTTTTTTGTATTTTAAAAGGCACATGTGAGTTAACAAGAGAAAGAGAGAGAGAGAGAGAATAAGAAAGAGACAAGGCATTGTGTACAAAGTTGCCTCCTCTTCAAAAGGAGTTCGTTGTGTAGAAATAAATCCAATCAATGCGTGCTACTTCTTTTTTTTTTCCTTTCACACATGGTCGCCACACTCGCTGATGGTGAGCTTGCCTTGTGATTTATCGGTTGCAATTTCAGCCATCTAAACCTGTGTACGCGCAAAAGAAAAAAACAAAAGGAAAGAAATAATAATAAATAAAAGCCGCATCATCAAAGGAAAAAAAAAACTCATAGAAATAGTAACGAAAAGAGTGACATCAATAATAGTAGTAATAAAGAAATGCGTGCGCCTGTATATAAGAACAGGTTTGCCTGCAGCACACGGCTGACATGCGTACGAGTGTGTGTATATAGCTCATACCAGCACCAACAGAAGAAGAAGAAACATATAAGCAAAAGAAAGGCATGTAACCGTGACGCTCTCATGACACCTTTCCAGATGTTCCTTCTTTTAAAGTCCAGTTTCGTTTGCAAAAGAAAGAAAAGAAAAAAGAAGCCCCATGACAATAACAAAAACATCTAAGAGCTGCCTTCACACACACTTTTAATTCACACCACTCTTCAGAATGCTCTTCACAGTGCCTCACCCCCAACGTCACTTAGTAGTAGGCTGAGCCCATGTAGCTTGGAGAGGACGCGTCAGGGTAGTGCTGCTGCTGTGGACCCCGTTGTCTCGTCATGACCTTAGCTCGAGCTTCTTCCATGCTCATCAGCTCTACCCGCTTCTTCATGATGTCCAGTTCAGAAGGCACGCCCACATCGCCACCACAGCCATAGTTGCCGGGGCGTGGCATGCAAGGTGACGATACAGGCGATGAAGAGCGATAGGGGAATGTGGGGTCAAAGCTCAACGGTGAGCGTGGCTGCTGCTGCTGCCGCTTTGGATGTGGGTGCGCACGGTATGGAGCCACACGCCTCAGTCTGGCAGCGGTATCCGCATGCAGACGTTTCTGATGTGCCTCGAGATCGCTCACGTAGCGCTCAGCTTCCTCCATTGCCGCCCGAGCTGCTGCGGCGGCGACAGTCTGCGAGCTTTCCCGCTCTCCAAGCTGGACAAGGCAATCGCGATACTCCCAGGTGCGTCGCAGTGTGGCGGCTTCGTGCCTGGCGCGATGAAGTCGGAGATCCTCGCGCACGCGCAGACACTCGTAGTCACGCACTACTGCCTCGTAGTCAACCTCGTTCAGACGCACTTGTCCGTTGTAAGGGATGTAAAAGTCGCTGCTTGGGGGACAGCGAGGGTGAGATGAAGGCAGCTGAGAATGACCGAAAAGGAATGTGCGATGCAGCGGGCGAGGGTAATAAGATGAGCGCATATGTGATGGAACCTGTTGTTGCTGCTGCTGCTGCTGTGGTCGCCACGCAAACTGATCCTCCCCCATCGGTGGAGCCGAGTCATCGCCGTCAGCGCTATCAAGCGCAGCTTCGCCGCTCACATCGCCACCAACACGACGAGCACCCGCGTAGTACAACGGATCTCTTTCATGCTGCTGCTGCACAGCAGCCCTCATGCTTGACTCATTCCGCATCTGGCGTTGTCGCGTGCGGCGCCGCATTTTGGCTCGGTATGATCCCGCTCCAGCGCTTCCCATAGAAAGACGTCGGTCGCGACAGCTACCGCTCATTGCAGGGAGCTCATCCATGAGGAAGTCAACATCCTCCTCGCCGTCGTCTTCTTCTTCGTTGAGCTCACGAGATGTGTAGCTACCCTCGTCAAACGCACGACGGGCAGACGAGTGAAGCGACTGTGCGCAGCTTGTGCTCGCACGTGTGCGGCTGCACACGTGATCGTACAGATAGTTGATCGGATTGGTCGGCTTTTTGGCAAAAAGTGAGACTAGCAAGTTTACTGCGAGCGTGTACCCTGGTGAGCTGACAGGAATTTCTCGGAGCAGTGCTGACATGGCAGCGTCTTCCGGTACCGCCACAGAGGCACCATCCTCGGCCGCATACAAGAGCGCATTCGACGCAGCGGCCTCGTCTCCAAAGCTCCGCCCTTCCATTCGTATCCATAGAAAGTGCTCTGGATCGTCTGGTTTGCGATCCAACAGCAGATGCGCAATGTCAAGCAGAATGGCACGAGCTGGGCCTTGTGTAGGAGTCTCAAAAACAAGGCGCTCCTTTACTGTGTCACCCACAGGTGCAAAAGTGAGGGTTTGCTGTGACTGCGCACAGTCACTGTTATTTGTCCTGTCCTCTGTGACACCGCCTACAGTGGAGACGCCGCTGACTGGGCTACCGCAGCCGACCTTGTTGCTGCTCAGCCCATCCTCCACCGCCGCCCCAGCCTGAGAAGCCATGTTGTGGCTAGTAAAGCGATCAACGAGAAAGACGTCGGGTTCCTTGGGCTTCATTGCAAGAAGGATTGCCGCTAAGTGTAGCAGCATAGGACGGAATCCGCTTCCACAGGCCCCCAGATCCGCCAGCGCAGATGCAGTCTCACTGCCATGCGCCTTGTTGTAGCACTCGACGCTAGGAGACTTGGTATCTTCATCCTCGCCAAATGTCACAGGCTCGATGTAGAGGTCTGGCGTGGGGTTCACCTGCACCTTGAGGTTCTCGACACCGCTCACACTGACTGCTCCCTCGGACGCACGACGACCAAAGCGGCTACTGGAGGGTCCTTGAGAGGTTGGAGAAGACTTGAGCGCAGAGCGGCAGGTCTCAGAGGGAATGCGGTAGACACCGCATTCGGTGGGGGCGATGGCGGCGGTCGGTGCTGAAGAGAAAGAAACGCCACTGCCACCACTGGCGACTGTGCCAGCACCGGCGCCAGTAGCATAATCATTAAAGCGGAGTTTCTTCGCAGAGGAGGCGCGTGTGCTGCCCGCCTTGCTCGTAGGCTGAGCGCCGACAGAACCAGTTGTAGCGGCCGAAGTTGACGCTGCTTCACAAACGCATACAGTAGCGAGCGGTGCAACGCCCTGTGACTTGAAGGTGGCATCGTTGTCAAGAGGAGTGCTGGGATTGCCTTCTATGTCGCACGTAAACAGAGTACAACCGCCGAGAGAGTCGAGCTGAAACGCCTTGGTGATGATTGACATCACAGCGGGAAGAGGAGTTGTGGTATCTGGGACGTCAAAGGAGACCCGACGAGTGCCAGTGGCATCAGTCTTAATAGCAAAATATGTGGGCATCAGAGGGAGAAAGTGTCAAAAAAGAAATCTTTTTGCCTCTTTAAAAAATGCTGGTTGATAGTGATGTCGTTGTACTATCAGCGTTTTCCACCCTTTTCCAAAATACTGTGATGTCCTATAATATACGATAAGATCCTAATGAGATAATAAGGGAAAGATGAGAGGGAAGAGGGGAGGTTGAAGCAGCGAAAGTTGGACACTCAGCACGCATGGCACAAGGTAATGGGCCTTTTTTCTCATTTATTTTCTTTTGGGCCAAGTGCTCATTAATATAAATGTTAATGTGTGCCACTTGCAATTTGGCAATGCCAGATATATATACAAAAAGAAAAAAAGAACAGTAGTAGATGCCTCTCCTTCTTTATTTTGCCTCTTATATGCATTGGACGAAAATTCATTTTAGAAAATAAAAACATCAATTGACATGAAAAATTATCCTGCTCTATATAGAACACGAAAGAGACAGCAGACATGTAAGTGAATTGAGTTTACGTGGCACTTACTTGTTTGTTTGTTTGTTTGTTTGTTGTTGCCCTCCACTACCATTTCTTTCATCGTAGAGTTGTGCCAGTTCCATCTTATCGTCTTTTTTTTTTTTTAAATCTCCCCTTGTGTGCTGCTGCTCAGCAGCGTTACTGTTTGTAGCACTGTGTCTCATGCCCCCCCCCCTCTCCCTCGCCCGCGTCACCGGTATTCCCGTCGCTCTGGCGGTGGAAACGATTTTTCGTTCCCTGTTGTTGGTAAAGCTGCAAAGGAGACCTTGGGTCTCAGCGAAATACTCATCAACGGCGCTGCTGAGTTACCCACATTAGGCGAGCTGAGAATTGGGGGTTGCCGTGCTATTGCACCAGCGCCATCCTTTTCGTCAGAGTCTGCCGCGGCCATAACAAACGAAGGTGCGATGTGTCGTCTACCGCCTTCGCCAACAGTCGTGCCGCCTCTCGGTGTGTTTGAGGACAACTGTGCGTCCTTCTTCAAACCAACTGGGATGGGCGTGACCCCAGATGCTTCGCCTTGAGTCCCAGCGTCACCTAACGCGTCATACAGAGGTCTAATGGGGGGGTTTCGCTGTGCCTGGCCTCGACTTAGCGACACCGCTAGACCCGACGAGGCAATTCTCTCCCCACCTCTTGGACTCAACTGAAAGGACTGCAAGGGCATGTGCAACGGCGAAGCGTGCAGATAACTACAAAGCGAATCATCAGCAAGTTCACCACCACCGCCTCCAGTGCTACCTCCTGCCACATCCCCGCTTTCCCTCTCTATCGTGTGTGCAAGCGCGAGCGACGTAAGGGCCTGAAACCGCAGCGGATCCACTCCCACACGCCATTCCTCTGCGTATCTATGCACAGCAAGCGACTCGGACACGTCCACGTCAGCAGACGAAAGCCGCAGGCCGCGCGTGCTTGGCAGTAGTCGCAACATGTGAGTTTCTGTCTCCTCCTCGTGTCGTTTGCGCTTTCCGCTCTTGCTGCTAGGGCGTCTTCCTCCACGATCCGGCACATCATCTCCACTGTCCCTCTCTGCCTCGGCACTGCCATCGATGACGCTGCCGCTTTGCTCCTTCTCACTACCGCATCTATCATCATCATGTCCTTGCATTGCTGTACGATCATTCGCCCCCTCAGTCACGCCGCCACCGCGATCACCGCCAAAGTGAAGAAAGTTTAATGCCGCCGTCCAAAACTTGCGAAGCAACAGCAGCAACGAGAGTGTAGCGACACGTGCACCCTCATGACCCTCAACATCGTCTCCAGCATCAATGACCTCTTCAGTAGCATTCGCGGTGCCGCTGCCGCCGATGCTAGAGGCGCCAACAAGCTCTGGGAAGCGGGCCTTGAACGCTTTGCGCAACCGCCAATGAACGATGCGCTGCACAATGAAGACCAGAAGCAGCACCACAAGTGCAGTCACACACAGGACAACGTGCCACCTGATGATGCCACCGTGAAATTGTTCAATAGTGTGTGCAACTTGAGCTGCATAATCAGCTTGGTACTCCGCGGGGGTGTAAGGATATTCAATGATGGCTACGTAGTATGTTGCTCCATCTCTAAGTTCGATGTGAGATATTTTATCCATCTCTTGAATTTCATCACCAAAACCGAGAGCCTCTTGTAGTACCGAGGTTTTCGTCATCGATGAGTGTAGAGCAAAAAGTGATAAGTACTCCCGCACTCTCTGATCTGCCAGGGCGACATCATATGCGACGGAATCGCGCCACCCCACGCGAAAGGACACGCGCGAAGGTTGCACTTCATACACTAGAACCTCCACATCTTTGTGTGGTGATGATGATGCGAGGGCCAGCTGGAGCTCAACCATCTGCTGCCACATGCTTTGCGTCGTCTGGGAGGTGTACAGCGTTAGTGTACCGTACACCAGCTGGCTCACGAGAATGTAGGTATTATAACTCAGCACAAAGCGCAGTTGCCGTACTCCTGTAGCAGCAAGCGCTGTGGCAGATGGACTAGCCTCACGTATGCCGGCCTGGCAAGTCTGAGACCACGATACAAAAGTGGGCGTGCCTAGTGGAGAAAGGGTATCAGTTCCCAAGGGATCAAAGGTTGGCAAAGGCTCAAGGCCAGCTGGTACCAATTTTTCACCGAGGCAAACGGACGCACGCCGTGTCGCGTCTGGCACTGTCACTTCAATCGTGGCATGCAGCTTGTTTGCGCTTGGATTCTCCTGAGAAATACTACCTTTCGGTTCAAAAGTCAACTCTTCTACAATCAGTTGAAACGCGTCAGGGTGGACGTCAATGGGGAGCTGCAGCTTTAGTGTGCCCTTTATACCAGGTACGGTGCGCACAAACGTGAGGGGAGCCATACAGGTCTTGCCGTGAACGTACTTGGTGCATACCGTTGTAGTTGCAAAGACTACGGGTGAAGCCAAGGGAGAATGCGCGCTGAATGTGCTTTCCTTGAGAGTGCTGTCGATGCTGCTGCCAGGACGGGAAGGTGTGGTCAACTCTGGAGTAAAAGATATAGTGAAGTTGGGCATAGGGGGTAGACGGCTGTCCAAGTCCTTTAGAAACAGCTGCACTGCCGTGAGCCCTGTACAACGAGAGAGGGTAGAGCAGTCAGGCATGAGCTGGCACATAGCCGTATCCACAGTGCTAAATAGAGGGTCTGTCATCATGTACGTTATGGGCCGCAGCGGATCGCTGATATTGGCAACAAACAACGTGTTGTCGATATCGCAGACGATGGTGTCGCGCCACGGCAAAAATCCGTTCGATGATGGGATCGGACACTTCTCGCTGAACAGCCACAGCACATGCTCTCGACCCCACTTCCAAGGGGAAGCAGCAGAAGCAGCGAATTCGAACGCGTCACGGCCAACATACGCAATCTGTTTGAAGTGAATCGTGGCCAGCGAGGACGAGCTGCGGACCCCGACAGAGCCCATCACTGCTGCGGCAAGAAGTTGTACTCCAGGCTTCGTGCTCTTGTCGACATCTTTCCCTATGGGGGCACACTCCTTGGTGCCAACAGAGCCAAACAGAACCTTGGATACAGAAATTTGGCCAGCGACACGGTACTCGCTATCGGCTACTGGCCGCGTGATCACTGTCGCACGGTCGTAGTCCAGATATACTGACCCATATGAGGGAGAAACGAGTATCCCAGCGTAGTGGTACCGTGAGCTTAAAAATGACCACGCCCCGCAGCCCACGTCGTCATTGGCGTTACCAGAGCGTGAGAAGAGAACACTAGGTTGGCACGGCGCAAGCGCAGCGTGCTGACATGACTGAAACGCTGATACATACGACTCCTCAATGTTCATGAGTCCGGTGCTGTGCGCTGGGGTAAGCGATAGAGCCAAGCCAATTGGATTTGCAAAAATGTCACAGTTGACAATCAACAGGGTGTTTACACTGTAGCTAAACACACCAACAAAGCGGTTTAGATACACACTCAAAAATGAAAAGGCTTCGTGAGGAAGCACTTGCAAGCTTTCTTTAGTATGCCTTACATCGTCACCACTTGCCTCTTTC
Organism: Sergeia podlipaevii; assembly: GCA_030849805.1. Lineage (NCBI taxonomy): Eukaryota > Euglenozoa > Kinetoplastea > Trypanosomatida > Trypanosomatidae > Sergeia > Sergeia podlipaevii. The sequence continues at coordinate 62,349 of JASANZ010002232.1, forward strand.
TCTCTCGTGACATAAAGATCGTCTAATGCTAACACGAAGAGACCAATGAAGTTGCTATGTGCGACAAGTCGTATGGTGCGGGAGGAGCCGATGTATGGAAGGCACAGGCCCTCACTTTCAGAGCCGGCAGCAACAAAATCACAAATTACCGCTTCTCCAAACCCCCGATTGAAGAGACTACAGAGTGACTCCACAGACGCCTCTGAGGGTGACACCGCATCGGCAGACCCCGGAAGCAGCATTTCTCTTCTCCTATCCACTTCTATCTCATTCGTGATGGTGGTGGATGTGCTACTGCCACCGCTCTCCACATCAGCATCATGAACGCGGTTTCGATAATAGCGAGTGCCAGCCACGATGGTACCACGTATGTGACTCAAAATGTGCCCCTCCAACACCAACCCTCCACCAAAGCTTTCCCACACCACACTATCGAATATATAGAGAACTTGGCTTGCAGCAGGGGTATATAGCGCGGGGCCGTAGCTGTGCTCAATGACTGTGCTGGCAAAAGAAACGTGCCCGTGAAGGGGCACGTTAACGTACACCGCGGGCACAAAAAAGAGCTCCGCGCCGATGCTGCCATCAGTAGCCCCTGCGGGGGCTTCTTTGACGGCTTTGCTGCTGTAATTAGTCGATGACGCTTTCATGATGCCACCTTGGCCAAAATAACGAAAGGAGATACCCTTTGAGGTAAAGTTGGTAGAGCCAAAGGTAGGCTCGAGATAGCTGCGCGAGGCAACAATCACTCGGCATGGTGGCAGCTTCACGCCATCAACAACAGTGCTACCGGAGTAGTGGCGCGACATACACACAAATTCAACCGTCTTGGTCAGACTCACCACCTCACTAAACACGTCAGGCGAGCTTGTACGCAGCACGTCGCGGAGTCCGCTCACACCATGAGGATGTGACCACCCTTCCCCAGTAAGAGGTGTTCGTGTGTCAATGTTAACCTCATAGCCACCTTCTTCAGGTATTGGCAAGTTATCAGATAGCTGTACAGGCTTCACAGAAAAACTGACGTTTGATGCTGTCACACGTCGTACCTCGGCCTCATTAAGATCACTCGAGCTGCTTGTGATGCCGACCAAATCTCCGTTTCTCCATGGGTGCTGTGACGCGTCCCACTCACTGGGTGGCACAAGCTGCGTTTCTCCTCCTTGCCCATCTTTATCAAACGTCCACTTAAACCACTCTGGCTGCCACCATACAGTGCCGTTAGCTGTGGAAAGTGTACCATTCTCATCAATGAAGGGGTGCATACCGTCATGATGATAAAGACTGCGTAGCGGCGGCAAATGCGCATCCCCCGCCCTCACCACCCCTGCTGCCTTCCACGTCGTTGGCGCATTCGTCAAACCCTCCAGCAGCGCAGTTCCGGGGACGAAGAAGGTACCGCATTCAAGAAGCGTGTTTTCGTCTAGGCGCAAGGGTGCAAGTCGATTCACCTCGCCATCGCTTGTTTTCTTCAAGCACATGGACCCACCAAGCTCGATGCGGACGGGCGAATAAGAAGCGTTAGAGGCGCGTATAGAAAACGACCCTATCACCACAATTGTCTCGGCCTTCAAGACGATGCCCGTCTGTTGATATGAGTCAAAAGTCGTGTTGAGATAAGAGATGGTGAGGGTACCATACACCAGCAGCGCACCTGGCACCGTTGCGTTCTCACACAACTGTACACTGTGCCCCACTGGGATCACAAACTGTCGGCGGTCTATGTTTATGACAGAGCTATCAGAGTCCTCTTCAAAAAGCCATGGTGCTCCGCTTCCCTGCCACGCATCCTCATCGTACCAGTCATATGTACCATCCTTCTGAGGTTGTCGACTTTGCTGAAGAGAGGGGAGTTTGGAACCACTGCATCGCTCCTCGAGCTGCTTGCATCTATGAGTTTTGATGTACGTCGTCACTTCCGGCATCTTCCACAGTGTATTGGGCAAGGCATAGCCAGGCTGCAGGCGCGACAAAGAGGTCGCTGGCACGGAAGCCCTGGAAGAGACATCGTTCACATCGATGGAGGAAACGTCATTGAGACGCAGCGCAATACTGGCCAGCGCCGGATAGTACCCCTCGACGTCTAGCAGCGCTTCACCCACAATGCCAGAGCCTCTACTCTCTACGTACGTCAAGAAAGCCGTCGTTGCTGTTTCTGTATCATGCTCATTGATGCTGCGGACGTCAAAGGTGAGAGGGCTGATGGCAAAGTGGAACAGCGTGTACACAGATCCCTTTCCCTCGTGCGCAGTGAAACGCGCAGCTACCCCCTCCGGATAGCAATGATATCCATCTCTATCGCGGTAGGAAAACGTAGCATTGTGCTGAGAAGTGCTCATGAGCTGCTGCAACTTGGTGTAAAGGGTGCCTGCTGCGCTGGAGATGCCTTTAGTGCTGTCTTTAGAAAAAGGAATGAACTCAAATGGAGGGGGCTTACGTGGCCCTGACGGGGTCTCATCCACGAGAAAGAACAGAGATAATGGGAGCATAACAGTGCCGCCACGTGCACGAGATCTGACAAAGTAGGACTGCATTCGCACATCAAAGACACCCTCTGGGTAGCCAAACGTTGCAAAAAGAACGTTGCATTGCGCAGGTCCTCCGGTGCCCGCTGTGTCGAGGGTAACAGTTAGAATCGTTGGTATGTACGACGGCGCGTGGCATGTGATAACGTCGGTAGCGCGTCTGTTGGTTTGATCTATGATAACGCGAGCGCCTTCGGGGTCGGTGTACCACACGCGGGTGTAGGATGCCTCGTACTCTGATAGCTGCGCCACACGGCACCACGGCGCATTCGCAAGGTACGGTGCCCCGACGAAAAGGTGTGTGTCTCTCTTGGTCTTGAAGAGCACTCCGGTAAGGTCATGCACAGTCACCGTGTCGCCTAACACAACGTACTTCCCGTGAATATTTGTATCGGAGTGAAACAACTCTATAGAGATAATGCGGACAGTGAGAAAGTACGCTGCAGCGGTTCGCTCACAGGCGGAGTTAGACACCAACGGAACCGCCGCCAGCATGATGGCTGCCGTGGTCGAGTTATCTGCAAAGTCTCCCACTAAGAAAAGATTCGTAATATCAATGTGGCCGCCATGGATTGCCTGCAGTCCAATTCGTTGACTCACCCTCGCAGAAGTGTCATTATTGCTTCTGCTGGTGTCGTGATTTAACTTCGGTACATCCCATAAAACAACGCTCTCAAATCGGTGTGCGATGTTGGAAAAATCAGCGAAGATGTGTGCCCTACCACAATCTGCCACTATCGCATTTGTCACCCTGTATCCAGACGATGGCGGCAAGTAAAGGCCATGCAGAGCAACTGAGGAGATAAACAGATTGTCAAACTTTCCAGCGCGCTGCACGTTCGGACCCACCTCATCGGCTAGTGGCATCTCTGTCTCTTCTCTGTATGACTGTTCCTCCTGTTCACCATCGGTGGCACAGTCATCGTCTGCAGATGTGTCAAAACCTTGGTTGCCTTCTTTCTTGTCAATCGCATCATCTGCAAACGGAGAAGTCATTAAGTCACGTTGCGAGCATGTGCCCCCATTGCTGCTTACATGCAGAGGAAAGATGAAAATGCCGTGCTCCGAGGTGCCGTAAATGTAGATGTACAATACTCGCTCTAAGCTCTGTGAGGAGGAGCAGATGTGTGTTGTCGAAGGTGTAAAGAGACGTCGTAGAGAGATCCATACTCCATGCCCGCGCGTATGCAATAGCATTAACTGCTCCAACATCACGGACGCAGAGGAAAGAAAGATACCTGCAGCAACGGTGTCAATGCCACCAGTATGCAGGCCGGTTTCTACCGTGTACATTCCAAATAGAATGAGCTTTTCATGCCGCGCGCCAATGACTGCGATACCAGTTCCTTCTGTCCTTAGAACAGACACCTCGGAGAGAAACAATTGCTGAGTCTCGGTGAGTGTTATACCGCGATGATACGTGTCGTGTACGACGCACATCAACATCGCGACTGTAGCGGTAGGGTAGTTAACCTTGTCCACCCATATAGCGGATCCGTACCGGGTGCCGCGCTTGCCAGCTCTGTACACCTCGACGGAAGCCAAATCATTGCCGCTACCTTGCAAATGAATAGTAGCACCAACGCCGGTAGACTCAGACTCGGCATCGCCACGAATGACAATTGTACGTGTCAATAAGACTACCTCAATGCCCCACATGTTATTTAATAGAGGCACCGTTTGATTCATGGTGTACGCGTTTCGTGGCATCCCATTCAACTTCCCGTTACTAATTGAGGGAAAAGGGGAGTGTGTGTAACGTAGCGGCTCATCAAAGGAAATTATCGAGTAACTACTGCCATCCACGCGCTTGGTAATGCGACGCACCTCCGTCTTGAAACTCTCCACCTCGTGCTTGCCTCCATCCCTTCCCCAATCCTCCGCGTCACCTCCATCATCGGTAACGACGCCGCTAATGGCAATCTCATCCCCTACTGTCCAGCTGACTGCGGCGGAGACAGATACAGACGTCTCGCCAGCATACGTAACATTCCTTAAAGAAGCACGTGCAATCTTAGGCACAGCACCGTGCAACTGAATACTTCCACCTTTTTCAACGGAGAGATGCTTCACCTCCGTCACCCCACTACCGCGTGCTCTATCGAAGACCAGAGAGGTGGAGGTTTGGACAGGGTCGCCAAACGTAATTACTTTGCCGGCGGTGCTTCTCGCAGCAACCTCATCGGTGCCCGTACGATCGCGCGCAAAAACGGCCTTGTTTGCAGCAAAGCCTTGTCCATCAAAACCATCTCCGCTCCCCTCACTGTCCTTCAGAAGCGCAACTTCACCAGAGTGTCCAGTGAGGGTAATGATAAAGCGATACGGAAGCGGCGAGTACACGCTGCCAGCAATCAAAGACCCGTTGGTGCCAATAGTGATGCGCCGCGCGATGAGTTCGATAGAGGTTTCAGAAGTTTCAGGTAAGATGAGAACGCCATCCACAAGCAAAGACCGCAGCGGAGGAGGTGAAACGTCAAGCAGCACGCGCATCTCTGAAGCAACGTAAACATCACTGCCGAGAGTAGGAATGTCTGAGCCAAGCCACGCCAAAAACGCTGACCACGCCACCGCAGCGTAGAAAGGCTGAGCAGCCAAAAAAAGCGCATCTCCGCGGGGATTGTCATCGCGCCAGGCGATGCCGTTAAGCACCTCGGTTGCTACGTGTCCATCCAAGTGACACACTATATTGCTTCCATTCAGAAATTTGGGAATACATGCAACGCCATCCAGCACAATTCTCTCAATGGCATCCAAGCTATCTCCAAAGGACTTTCCAACAATGGTCACCGAGGTGCCGATGGCAGTAGCAAGAGCCGCCAAAGGATTGAAGCCCATCACTAACGGTGTCTCCTCTACCACATAGCGGTAGGAAGCACAGCCCACGCCAGTGATACTAGGACACGAATGTAGCTCCTCCTCCGCGTTTTCTCCTTTCAATTTCGATGGAATGGAAATCAAATCTACGGGGCACATCCCATCCGCATTGAGGCCAACTTGGTACCCGCTCACCTCAGTGCCTGTGATGGCAATAGAATCGTCCGTGGGAAATCCCTTGCACCGCAGCATCCAATAAGATGAGGAGATCAGCCTCTCTTCAACACTATCATATGGGATGTCAAATGTGTTGATGCCTATACTCAGCGGGCGCCAACGATAGGCGGCGCTCACAGTCAACTTGCGATACCCATTTTCCTCATCGATTTCATATCTAAATAAACCGCACGTCGCATTTGCAACGGTAAGCTCGCTGCCTTCAGGGTTGGAAGCTTTCGCCTTCCTATGATCCAGCCGAAGAGAGATATCGTGTAGGTAAAGGCGAGAGTGTTGCATTGCAATGAGTGCTATCGCAAATTCGCCGGTCGAAGATGGCAGCACCACATCTGGTTCCTCATCAATCATTTTCCCAAATGGCACTGCCGTGTCCACCGAGGTAGTGGCGTAAACCTGCTCCCTTCTTGAACTCCCAGTGGAGTCTGTCACGGTTGTTGTCGTGAAGTGGTTCAGTTTCTTCCATGTGGCCTTCAGCGTATTCAGCACTTTCCTGGGATCAGATTCTGATTCAATCATTTCAACAAGGAAGCGGGGCGCGGTGCTGTAGAACGCTGCAAAGCCTGTACGAAGTCGTGGAAAGAACAAAACATTCATGTACTCACGCAAAAACCACGAAGAAATATGTTCGGGCACCTTGCACTGTATTTCGCCTTGCGCATTGGCACCCAAAACTTCGCATGGGCGGCCGCACACGTTGATGCGCAACACATCTGAGAGTGCACGCCCTTCCATGGAGCGCACATTGGTGCCGACCAAGGTAATGACTCGGCGCGCAAAGTAACCGCCACTTTCCGGTTGCACCACGGCAGGTGTGACAGTGAGCGAAAATGAAATGGCCGAGGGTGCGGAGTTGCCATAGTTCCTTGAGTGCAACGTGATGTGATCCGTCATAAGCAAATGCGAGGAGGAGGAAGTGTCAACAATGAGGAGCTCATCCGACATCACCAGCGACTCCAGTACATCAGAGCCGTAGAGAACAAAGAGAGAGGTGAAGATGGAATTATCAGTCGCGACTTCAACGAAGCCATCTTGCGTCAATTGATGCATCTCTTCCCATGATAATTGCAATGGTGACGCCAAAGCGCTGTTCTGAAACCGAGTACCAACTATTGCCACGTGCGTGTTCACAATACCCTCATTTGGCGACACAGATAATATTTTAGGAGCCACCCCAGCAAGATATCTGTAAATGCAGCATGACGCCTCCATCTTCGTAGCAGTGTTGCGCACGGTCACGACCCCTTTGATATCCCCATGTCCTACAGCGGAAGTGGTGGTGCACCAAAGCTCCGTTGCAGAGGCGGCCGTCACCAAACATGGGAAGCCGCTCACCGTTACCTCGAGTACGCTCAATCCCACAGGAAAGCCACTTCCGAATAGTCGAAGCGCTTGGCCTCCTTCAGCAAAACCTTTATTGTGCGAGATCCTGTGCAGACTCATCGTACACGTAAAGTGCAAAGAGGATGGGCCACCCTCTCCGAGAGTGCTGCCATACTCGTCAGTGACGAGCCTCACGGTGGTGTTGGGAAAGGTATTGTAGCATGGCTTCAATAAAACGCATAGGATCCTTGTGTTCGTCATCTTTACAATTTCGCATCGGCCGTTCCCCACATCGATGTGGGCACCAACGCGCAGGTCTGGCGAGTAACGCAGACGCGTAAAGCCGGCGCCGTACACCGCAATCAACATCGGGGCCTGCCCAAAAATTGGAGATATGGAAGTGATGGTAGGGATGCTCGACTGTGGAAGCACACGCACCTGGCAGAGGGTGGGAACGCTAATACTAATTGATACCGTGAAGTAGCCGCCACGTGTCATAAACGACAAGTCTGGGGAGGCGACAGTGATACTGGTTTCGGTGTACTCAAGAATTGGCACTGAGAGAGCCAACGGGTCGATTGGTACTTGCGCAATTTGATCGCCCTCCTGCACCATGGCCTCCACTTCAATGGGGTGTTCGGCGTCGCGCTCTATTGCAGTGTAGGCGAGAACAGTTGCTCTAGTGTGCGACCATGGATAGAGCGAGCGGCCAACAAGAGTAAAGTTGAGGTTACCGTGCTGGTACACGACCTCGGAGCCACACGAATCGATCTCGCAGTCTGACATGATAGAGAACGGCGCTCCGTTTTGATGTGGTTTCTGTGAAACAAAAACATCGTACCTGCCGCGGGGTAGCACATCAGACACGCGGCAGTCAATCGTAGTACCGGAAAAGCGAATGGGCAGGCACTGCACGCACGTGCTTGTTAGAGCAGCAACGTGGACAAAGGTGGATCCAATGGCGTTCTTCTTTAGGCACACGAGTACTGTGTGCGAGTTAAGATTTTTGCCCGTGATGACAAGCACTGGAGATGGATCCAGGCACGACACAACAGCCGGGGTGACCGATTCGATCGTGGCAATAATGTTTGTGTATGGCACGTATAGATCCATATTCCCATCGGTCCCCGTACCGGTGGTGATAGATTGAGAGAGCGTTTCTCTACCCGAGAAATCATTGTAGTGCACTGTAATGTTGAGAGGTATGTGGTAGAAGCCAGTGAGAGGGTTGGGCCCATGGTCAAGTGATAATCGCTCCAAAGCGTGTAGTGGAAGCTTTGGTGTTTTGCACGTCATAGTTCTAGCAGTACTCGTGATGATTTCACATACGTACGTCATCTCTTCTTCAAGCATGTCAGCGGCACGCCCAAGGCGAACTGTGAGTGTCTCCATGGAAGCCAGCGGGAGGTTATTGCCTCTAATCACCAGCGTTGACGCGCCAGCGACCGTAGAGGCGGGAGATGTGCTGTAGTCAGCAAGGGTGACGGAAATGACGCGCGAGGACACGTGTATAGCGAGGCCGCACAAAACTGAAATGCTGCCGTAGTCGGGAGATGACACAATGACACCCAAGTCCCCGCCAGGGACATCCTTCGTGATGGATAAGAGGGCTAGATCGCTCGAGAGCAGCTCAGCAGTGATAGCAGAGATGGGTGCGCCTGAGATACTACTAAACGTGTTACTAATTATGTTTCGTAGGCACCTGATGCGTCTAACAGGCCCAAGGTGTACCTGCAATGTAGAAATGGCGGTGGGCACAAACGCATTGGGCAATCCATCTTGCACATGCTGGCTACGATAGGCATTGTACCAGAAAGAAGAGCCGTGAAGGTACAAGTGCTCGTCTGATGAAGGATTCAGTTCATTATTAGTTACCTTGGATATTAAGTTCACACTCGGCTCATGCCGTAACTTGGCCAGCGATGTGTCCACAATGGTGAAGATTAGTAGCTCACCAGTGTGCACCGCAGCCGGCATCCCCTCGCCTCGTCGCGTCCCGTCTACTACAACATCCACGCAATACTGGTAAATCTGCTGCTCGGGTTCTGTATCTACCATAACTAGGGCGTCGAGGTCGGTCATGGCGATGGCGGCAGCCAGTGGAACACGCATCTGCAAAGCAGAAATAGGATCCATAAAGCCTGAGCGGGTGCCACAGTACACCTGGTGTACAGCAATATTGTGGCTGTCGATCCCCACATCCTTTGTTCTATCACTGAGCCCTGCGCCATCCTCCGGTAGAACGGAATATGTAGTGTGTGCACAGAGCGACTTCAAGCTTTTGTGATGGGTCATATCGGCGTTGAACGAGTAGGCAGCAAACCAGTGGCAGCGACTGTTTTTCACGGTGCCGCCGCCGCTAAAAAAGCTGCTGCCGTCCCGCCAGCGGCGGCCCACATCGCTATCCGAGAAGAGAAGAAGATCAACGTGTGAGTTCACGCACTCCTCCTCGGTGGCTACAGAAGAAACAAGCAATGAGGAGTCTGGGTAATAAAGATCTGAGCTGACGTTGAAGAAGATGCGGAGCGGGTGGAGATGCCGCGGCATCTTCTTTGTCATCCCAGTGTAGTTTTGCGAAGCCCTCTTCACATCTGCTGAAAAGAAAGATGGGGAAGGATCATGCAATGCCCTGCTGACCTCCATGATAAGCGCGCCGGGCAGATCGCGCGACGAGCGTGTGGGCGGCCCCCAGTTTGCCGATGATGATGATGATGATGATGATGATGTATCCAACGACGCGGCAGCAACAAAAAGAGATTCTATTGTTTCGTTTTGTTCACTGTCGGCTTCTAACACGCGCGCCTCCAGCGCCACACCGCAGGAGGAGAAACGGAAGCGAGTGATGTTTGACACTTGTGAAGCGCTGTAAGTGCAGGAAACGTTAAAAAGAGCCCGAGAAAGATTTGCCATCTCGTACACGCTCGTAACATCACGAAATGGTGAGTCAACAACGGGCACCTTGCACGCAGTGAACGTGTCTACTGTACTTGTTCGTAGTAACGGGCGTCCGTTACGCAGTCGTGTGCCATCGTGCGCTACGTCCACGACGACCTGATCGCTATCGCCAAAGCAGTGCGGCCGATAGGTGCCGTTGAACATTGCCTGAAATACAAAGCTGTACACAAATGTGAAGCGCGTAGCTGGCGCTGATAACGGTGTTTCTGACCGCGCCATCCAAGGCTCAAAAAGATTGCTGTACTGCTCATATATGTGCACAGGACGAAAGCGTGAGCTATCCACAATACGGACTGGAAATCCAGGGATCGGCGTTGTGTTGTCATCAGCGAACACGTAAACCGCCACGCCGGAGCCACATGATTCAACTGTGGCCTTCGTTGCGTCGTCCTCACTGCGCGTGCCTCTTCTCCGAGACGTTGCTGCCTTCCTAAAGGCCACAGTGCATGATACCTTTGAGGATGAAGCGGAAGTCACCACACAGTCACCCTCCGCAGTGTCATTAGTCTGAAGTTCAAAAAGCGGTATGCTTTTGTTGCTCTCGCGAAGCTCTTTAGACGCAAAGGTGGTGCGTACAGGACGCAAGTACACGCGCACCTTATACTCCTCCTGTTCCTGGTCCTCTCTAACGTCGCCTAGCTCATCAGTGCTTACGTCAATCAAGGACGACTGCAGCGCCATTCCACGAGGAAATGCGCCCTCTATGCTTAAAGTATAATCCCACTTAGCGCGCGAGTCTGCCGAGTTGGCTAAACGCAGCCCTTTGTTGTGACAAATGCGATGCACGGACGGTAACACAGTGGTCATGGCCGTCTTGTCCAGCTGAGGGAGTACTTGGAACAGGGAGTACGCATCCTTTGGTGCGTACAGAGATCGTGCTAGTACCGAAGTTTCCATGTCCCCGGTCACCTCTCCTAGCGACCACAGGGCAGACACATTGGCGGCAAAGCCCTCATCTGGCACTAGCGTGTAGTGGGCCAGAAGCACATCCTGCAGCAGGTGTGCTGTGCTGGCTGACACCTCTCCAGCTGAGCCCTGAGTAGAGGTAGCCGCCATCCTCCCTTCCTTCTGCTCTTCCTGGTCGTAGTGTTCATCTACTAGACGGATCATCTGAACCGGTGCGTAGGTGATGCTGCCCAGTCGTGCGCTATAACGCTGAACCAACGCCTCACGCTCCTGCAAGGCCTGGTCTGCACCAACCTGCGTGTAGTTTTGCTTGTTCATGATGACAAGACACTGGCGGGGGAGTGAGGCAGATGATGATGATGGTGGTGGTGGTAGATGAACAGCAGTCTGTGCTGAATCCACACGAAGCCGCGACGCGAATGGCAAGCGCGCTGTGAGGGCAGGCCATTCTGAAACCGGCAGGACGTCATCCAGTAATGGGAGCACCCGCACACGAGTCTGCATCACCGCCACTGGCGCTGTCACCCCAAGCAGAACGGGAGTAAAGTCTGAACGGCGCATGAGAAAAGGCCGTCCTTCATTCCCATCTAGAAAAAACGTGACCGTTTGCTCTCCTGCATTTGCAAGCGATATCACAGTGTCTAGCACGCCGTCGGCGTTGCTACCAGCAGAACGTGGACTTACCGCATAGGCTGATGGAAGTACTGAGATCTTTAAAAATTGCAAAGACAGTGTAACGGGAGTACTGACTCCCTTCGCACATGCGGCAGCAGCATTGGTAGAGAGCGTGCACCAGTTGGTAGGAAGTTTTTCTGGACTTTGCGGGATGTAAGGAAGTTTGAGCGTGTAGCCATCGTTTTCAACCCTAAAGCCATGTACCTGCACACCGTCAATAAGCACGCTGTCTGGATGCCTCAAAAGACTATCAATGATGAAGGTGGCCCCAGATAGCGTGGTACCGTATCCAATGTACCCCGATGGCTCTGCGGATAGAATGACGTAATTCGGGGTATCAATATTCATTAACCTTATGTCGCTGGTATTTATTGAGCTACTAGATCTCGCCTCAGATGCCACAGGCTCCTTCTTTGAAGAAAGCATTGCCAAGTTTATCGAAGAAGAAGGAGAAGAAGGAGAAGAAGGTGTCTGCAACACTGAGGCAGAGGTCATAGAAGGTGACGAAAGCGACGCTGTAGTGGTGGTACGGGTAGCGGAAAATTGTAAAAGCAAATTTGCATCTGCCGCGGCTATCTTCTCAGACATGAGGTGTGGTTTCAACAACATAATGGCCGACTGCCCAGCGTTAGATAAGGATCTCGGCAAGTGGTGACCTATATTATTATCGTCGAGGGGCTTCCTCGAAAATGTGGAAGCACCGCCGTCTTTCCTAACTTGCTGGTTGCCTGATGCCGTGCGTAAAGAAAAAAGATTCGCGTACAGAGACTCACGTGCTTGCTCTAGTACATCAGATAAAACAGAAGCGTCACCTTCATGGCTTCTTCGCGCGTCACCCAAGGAAGCCGGACAGCTATCATCATTAACTTCAAGTTCCGTTGTGTCCATGAATGATGCTGCAGTTGCTAGACCGCAAGAGTAAAGCTCGCTCCAGGGCCACGATAGACCCAGTAGAAGCAGCAGCACTACAAAAGCGTGAAGGCGTACTGAAGGAGACCTCATTGCAAAGCGTTTCCGCACTGTGAATAATAATAAAAAAGAAATAATAATGTCTGTATAGGCACCTGTGTCTTCAATCGTCTGAGTTTGCTCTGCAGAATTATTGGTTTATTCCCCTCTCCCCCCTCACGCCCTTTACAGATTAGCGTATCTGAAATATATCGGCTTCCTTCAGCAGTACTTTCTGATTTCAAGATTCAAATAGTTACGTTGCACAAAGCGATAGGGAGGGGGGAGCATATAGCAAGCAAATGTATTTATATATATATATTCCAGCAGTTTCGCTTGCTGAATGTCTAAACCGTAATCAACAACAAGAACAACAAAAAAAATGTATAATAACAAAAAAGAAAATTTTGTAGGGAACACTTGAATAAAAAAAAATTCCAGAGAAAAAAATATATACAGCAAGTAATAAATAAAAAAAGATAAGAAAAAGGTGGGGGTTAATATACGTATCTGTAGGCTTCTTGTATCTACAGCTTTGGTGCTAGTTCGAACACACGCCGGCAGTGAAGGATATATAAAGATTTTAAAAAGCAAGAGGATGTAAGAGTTGATTACAAAATTGAGAAAAGGTAAACGAGAAAACACTGTATGTATGCAATAATGATTGCAAGTTGATAACAAAAAAAAAAAAGAGAACCTTGAACTGACGCTCTTAGGCATGAGATCAGCACATCTAACAAAGTGAGGCGCACTCCTCTGACAGGCGCTTTTTTCTCATTCTTTTCGTGACATATAAAACAACACATTTTTTTAAAGTTCTCGTTTCTTTTTTCGATATAAAAGCTATAAAGAGTAATATTGCAAACGCAATAACGAACACACAGCAAAAAAAAAAAGGGAGAGAAGGGAATAACAAGCAACTAAAGGCTTCTCTCGACTTGTATACAGTGGTAACACAAACGTATGCTTTCTTTTTCTTCTGTTAAAAGGTTGCGTACACACGTTCAGAAAAAAAAGAGTATCCCAAAATGGCACAACCTCAACACCGTATTTGACCTACGAAAACAGAGTATCTAGCTCACCATTTGCGCTTGGGTCAATATGAGTAGTGCGAGAGGGTACTGGATTCACGCTCATCCCTTGGACCCTAGAGTTGCTGTTGCGAGGGAAAGCATCAGCTGAAGTAGTAGTAGCACCAGCACCAGCATCACTGGCCTTAAACAGATCCACGGCCGCCCCCGCTGGTCGCACACTTGTGTCTCCGAAAAGGCTCACCATCGACTGTCCAACAACCACTCGTGTCTCAGCCTGCAATGCCGCTGGCGATAACGCGGCATCCCCTTCTGGGGCGATCGTGGAAGAGGAAGGAGGGACATAAAGGGGCTGCACGGTTACTGGGAGAAGCTCAGGGTCTACCACCTGCACCTGGAAAAGGTTCGCTTCCTGCACAGGTCCAAAGAAATCTGTTTCCGCAGTGTGCACCTCAGTTTGTGGAAGCTGCCTTAGCTCCTGCTGCACATGAACGCGTGCGTAGTAGCGAGAGAGGTCGTAAAGAAGGTGAGCGCAGTCCGTGTGCATGGGCTCATCGTTGATGCATATAGCGTTGTCTCGGTAGTGGCGGTCGCGAGCGCAGCAAAACTGGCACAGAAACAAAACACTGTCGCGCTCAAAAAAGCAGCTCTGGCGACGTTGGCAAACACCACACTTGACGTGGGCACGTAGTCCAAATATCACGCCGTCCTCCAGTGTTGCTGTCGCTGTGGTGTTAGTAGATGAGGGAGAGCAGCCAGCAGTTGCGGGGTCTGTACCTCGCTGCCTGTTGGCATCGCCATCTCCTACGGTGATATTCGCAGCCGCTTCATCTGCCAAGCTCTCTCCACCGCCGGCAGGAACACAAGAAGACGCACCGTTGCCAACTTTGTCCAATGAAGAGGTACCATCCGCACCAGCTAGTCTTTCACCACCTCCATGACTTACTGCTCGCCGCGCGTCCCGCACCGCGTGAGCGCTCAGCACACTCTGCACCAACGGTAGACGCAGCGCGATTCCCTCCCCGTTTCCACCCGCCCCTCCCATCGTTGTCGTCGCGCCGCCTGTGCTAGTCCCCAGACGAACAGAGCTCACAGCTGCCATAACAGCCGTGGTAACCTCCGCCTCTGTCACCTTGCGCAGCAACGGATGCTCAGCACGAAACAGAACGGCGTGGATCTGCTGTGCGAGGGCGTCCATGCGTCTCTGTGCGCTTCTATAGCACTCTACGCACAAGTACCCATGTACAGGGCGTTGAAAAAATTGCTGGAAGGTGTCGATCTCCGACTCCTCAATCATCATGAGACCGCGATCTTTGTGCACTGCCACATGTTTGCGCCGCGTCTTCTCTTCCTTGTTGAGCATCGCGTGATGGATCTTGTACATCATGTGCTTGATCTCAAGAGGAGGCACGCGATTGGGGTCAATCAACGCCGAGACCTCCGCTGTTACTGCAGCCTCCTTCGCGTCTGCATCTTCGCCGATGCCGTTATCACCCCTCGCAAACCCCTCGCGTCCCTTAGGTGCCTGAGTCAGCGAAAGAGAGCGTGCACTGTTACCAATAGATGCGCAAGTGGTGCTGCTTACCCGGCTCTGAAGCATACTCGCTGTCCTCTTGGCGCCACCAGCATCATCATCATCACCCTTTGCGTCCTCATCCGCGGCCTCTGTGGCTTCCCGCGAGGTCGTCACTGGTGCGCCACTTGTGTTCTTCCTGGAGCCACCGTGGCGCCGCCTCTGCGCTCTCTCACTCGCTTGTTTTGCTGCCACAGCGCTACCCACGCCATCGTTATCGTCATCGGAGCTATCATAATACCCAGAAACCTCACGCGATGCCACCCTTCCGCTACGCACAGAAGATCCTGCCAAGCTTGAAGTGCGAGACCCACGAGTGAAAGGACGTGCATCAAAATTGTTTCGTTCTCCCACCTTCCTCTGCTTGGCCTCCAACTCAGCACGTACCAAGGCGGTTTCACGGCGGGCAGCAGTCTCGACAACACCTCGGCTTGGGAGGCGAATAGTAGAGTACGTGTCGTATACAATGTTGTCATCCTCGCGCGCCTCCCCCGAGCGACCACACACACAGCAAAGATACTTCTCCTCAAGAGAATCAAGATGCAAACGTATTGCCCTCTCACGCATCTCACGTTCACGGCGGTTAGACTGTTCCCTCCTCTCCTTCATCTTCTCTGACACATCGTCGACAAAACGTTTTTGTATTGACACAACTGCCGAAAAAGGGGTCGAGCACCAGTGCAGAAGGCCTGAGCACATGCACGACATTGTTGTTTAAGACCAGAGTTCACCGGGTTCAATAATCACAATAATAATAATAATAATAATATAGTAAAAGAGGTGTATAGTCAATGGAAACAAATGTAAATGCAATAAGAAGCTACTCAAGATTCAAAATATAGTGTATATATTTTTTTTCTTAAAAAAAAACAGTGGTTGCTGTGGTTTCCTTTCTTTTCACTAATATACGTAACAGTAAATATATATATTCAGAAACAAACAAAGAAAGAAAAGGTTCATTGTATCTCGAAATATCCACTGCAGTAGAGAAAGCGAAGAAAATCAGCAAAATACTGAATACTAATAAAAGCAAAGCTGCTTGTTGTAACTTTATTCATTGCAGTATTGAATGCGTTCCTTTTCTTTTTCCTGTTTCTCCCTTGCTCTTCTTTATCATGATACAGAAGAAGAAAAAAACAGGACCAATTAAACCATAAAACGACTGTATAGCACAAATCATATATGGCACACACACGCACACAAACTGCAAAAAACGCAAGTTTTGAATATTTATCATCTCGTATCTTCAACGATCCGTTGCAAAAAGTTACAACGCGTGAGGCTTATATGCATGCTCAAAAGAAAAAAGAAGGACAAAAGCAAATACCGTGATAGCAAAGATAACCACAATATATACCTTCTCCTTTGTTGATATGCCTTGAAAACGTTGTATATATATATATATATATTATGATACCTCCCTTTTCACTTTACTGCTCTACTGCTTTGTACATATATTTTTTTTGGTCGCCCTCTCCCTCTACAAGTCATCAAGAAAGTCCTTGATGACTGCACCCCAGGACTCCTGCGCAGAAGCAACAGACTCACGAATTCCCCCCAGCACCTCCGACGCGCGCCACATCGCATCCTCCATCTCATGATCACCGTCATTGTAATTGTTCGTCTCCCTCACATACGGCTCACTGCCCATGCCTCCAAAATCAGGCCCAGTGCGTGGGACAGCTGGCGAAGCAGCAGTGGCGAAAGTGGGGGCGCTAACCCCTTGTTGCCGCGCATATGTGTCGCTCGAAATACCGCTGTATCTGTTGGCATTGTTGTTCGCTAATGCGGTGGCAGTTGCGACTGGAGCCGCCGGAGTGCTAAAAATATCGCCGTTTGTATTTTCATAGGGAGCGGTCACCATCATCGTACGCTCATTGGCGTTCTTGATACCCGTCGCATCTACTTTCTTCTGTTCCTCAAGCATCCGAGCCTCCTTCTCCTTGCGTTGTTGTTCCTCTGTATCAAAGAGCAATTCTTCAGGGACGGGCTCTACAGACTCCTGCACCTCACCCTCAGTCACACGCGCTATTCCACCAAGACCCTTCTTCTTTGGCTTTCCAGCACCAGCTTTCTTTCCTGCGCCAAGCAGAGAGGGCTTGCTGGAGATGGCGGCAATGGATGGAGCCTGTGATACGGGGCTCCCATGACTACTGACCTCAATGGTAGGGCTGCTAGGCTGACGTGGCAACGGCACTGCTGCCGCCGGTGCAGCCTCAGATTGAAGTTGCCTTTGCTGCTGCTCCTGCATCTGAATAGCCAGCGCAGCTGCTTGACCGCCACGCATAAAGTCTTGAACCAGTTTGTCTAAGTGACGCTTGTACACCTGAGCAGCCTGTGAAGCGTAGCACGCCCTAGGATCCGTTACGCCGTGCTGACGGAAGAAGAGCCTTGCCTTCGCGTTGCCACCAAAGGCCATGCGGAGTGCTTCGTCAGGCCTCCAACTGTCCAACTCTGCTGACCGCATAAAGGAAATGTGCACGCCAAAGCCTCGGTGACGACCGCAGCAGTCCATACACAAAAAGATTCCGTATGTCACGCTGCACCAGCTGGGGCTTTTCTGGGGGCAGTCAAAGCATACCTTGTTCTCAGGGATAAGGCGAAGAGAAGCAACGAGGGCTTTGGCCTCCTCCTCGCTTGCGGGTACAGAGAGCCCCGGACGGCCGGTGACAGGAGAGGAATACTGCGTAGCAACGGACATTACTGATCAACTTCGATATCTATGGTGTAAGCTGCTAAAACACTTCTTTAGATACCTTTGCTTTTATTCTCTTTTTGAGTAGCTAAGCGCTATAAGAGGAGAGAGGATATATAAAAGCAAGCAGGTAATCGTACGTACACGCAACACTATTTTCCTCTCTTTTCAAAACAAACTAACTAGCTAACAACAACAACAACAATTGCTTTATTTATTTGTTTTTAAAGGAAAAAATATTACTTTAATAAAAATGTATAAAAGATTAAAAAGAAGAAAAACTTCCACGCTGTAGGCACACACACAAAAGGAAAAGAAGGGGGGATCGTATTCCTCAATAACGCATTGTAATGAAACAACTTGGAGAAGGGAGGGCATGCAACACTTATCATCGGACAGTACAAACGTAAAGTGCTTTTAAAGAAAGGACAAACAAGAAAGCACCCCTACCTTCTTTTGTATGAATAAATGTTGTGTCATGTTTCGGCGTAGAAACATCGAAGACAGATTTATATTTAAATATATATGTATTTCACTTCACATAATGATATGTGTATTTGGTTGTTAAATGGAAGGGAGGAATGATATATGTATAATATTAAAAAAAGTGCCAATGTGTAAAACTCTCCCTCTATAAAAATAGAGCGTTTGTTTCATTTCCTTTTTTCCCCTGGCAGCAAAGAAGTATATATATATAGTGAATTGATCTACCGGCGTAGATATCGTCGTTGATAGTTGTTGTGTGTGGGATACAACACCCTCTCTGGTATCCCTGTAAAGACGCACTTTCCTACCTCGTTTTATACTCTCTTTTTTTTTTTCTATCTACAGTTCTCCTTCCTCTGTCGTAACATGTTTGTTTGACGCAAAAGCAGAAAAGAGAAATATATATATATATATATATATATATTAAACAAAGGTTCACCCGCCACAAAAAGACATACTCTTGTGTCTCTCTGCACGTGCATTTCAACAGTTGAATCTCATATGTGGCCGCGCTCGTACACGTGTACATAAATACACGTTTGCTAAAATTCTGACCTTCAAGAAGGAATAAAGCAAATGTACGCACGCACACGTTTGCACCCATCACAGTGCGGAAAAAAGGAAAGAAAAATAAAACCACGTACAGAAAAATGATGAGAAAAAGAAAGGTTAAAACAATGCAGCTACATCCTTCACAGCGACCTTTTTTTTAAGAAAAAAAAGGGACGTAAAAAAAAAAAAAAAACAATAGAAATAGAAATAAACAAACAAACTATGTAAACTGGAGGCATAAGCCAACAAACACAGACTCTAAGAGATGAACCCCATACAGACACACACACACACATGCACAGCGATTGTGTTGGTGCATAGGCGCCTTCTACTTGAGCACACTTTCATCTCCCCCCCCCCCTTACTAAATGAAGGAAAGGGGTGACCAATCCAAGGAGGAGCGCGCAGTTATGCATATGCCTTCATATACATATATGAAAGATCTTCTCCTTCCCTCGCTCTCTTCCTCGTCGTTTTCTCCTTTTTTTTCTTGAGTGTATCGTCGCTGTACGAGGCACTCCCTCCATCCACAAATTCACGTATACAGCTGTGTCTCAAATGTCACTAGTAAGGGAAAACTGAACCAACAACAACAACAGTGACGCAAAAATATATATATATATACAGTGAACACAGATAAAAGTGCCTCGATAGACTATGATAATAAGGCAGTAGCCGTTCAGCCAAATAGTGTCAACAAAAAAAAAAATTGAAGAATAAATGGCAAAAACTTTTGTCCGCTGCTGTACACAGCCATCTCTACACCCTCATAGACATACGCACACTCATATATATATATAAAGAAGAGAACTACATACGAACCGATACAAGGATAGTTGCATCTGCTTTTTGATGAGAAAACAACAACAGCAAAAAAAAAAAATTCCTTCACTCGTCGCATTTCTTCCCCCTCCCAGTTCATCCACCTCTCCTATCTTTTCTACCCCTAACAAAACAATTGACTTATCTCTCATCCTACCCTTCTTTTACGCTCGCACACAGGCACAGCATCAACGAGCTCGGAAAGGGGAAGGCATGAAACAAAAATTGGATAATAAAAAGGAAAGTAAAAAATAATAGAAGTAGTAAGAGAAAAGAAAATGGAAAGAAAAAAAAAACGATACCATTTGTATCGTACAGTGCCCGTATATTATCAGTTCAGTAGTTCTACAAGCGGTCCCCCAAAATAGGTTGGGCAGTTCCTCACCCACCGTAAGCTCTACCTCTGTATTGAAGTGCTATTTCTTTTTTTTTTTCTGACGTGTGTGTGTGTGTGTGTGTATGGAAAAGGGGAGGCGAGACATGTGCAGAGTTCTACTCTACATCAATTTAGCAACAAGACATACGCAAGTGAAGCGCTGTAGTGGCAATCCGCATTCACCGCGTACTCTTTTCAAAAAATTTCCCTTTCTTCTTTTCCCTTTCAGCAAGATATGCCTCCACCGCATTCATGCACGTTCAAGAGAAGAGCACACACGCGCAAACACACACACACACACACACACACACACACACACACACGCACACAAGCATATATATATATATATATATGTATCTTCGTGTCGGATCTACTGTGTCTATCCCACCTTTTTTTATTTTCTCGTCATTCCCATCGGAAGCCAGGAAAGCAAAAGCTCTCTCTCTCAAAAAAAAAAAAAAACTTTCTCTTCTACTCGATAGTTACGCGTTGTCCTTGGCAAACTTTTCAAGCACTGCCTTATTGTCGACCTGCCACTTCTCTAAGGCACGGTTGCCTCTCACGTAGTTCAGCAAGCACATTTGGCGCTCACGCTGTTCCATGCAGTCGGAGAAGAACCGCTTTGCCGTGCAATGACCCCACATGGACAGAGCGTAAACACAGCCATCCTCGATAGTCTCCGGTAGCTCAGTGGAAGCAGCAGCCAGACGAATCGTGTTGACTTGCTTGCAGAGGTTTTCGTACCTGCTGGAGCTCCCACCCAACTCAAGCTCGCACACCCTACGGTGCTGCTCCATATATTGAGTCATGAGCTCTGCCCACTCTGCCTCCTCCTCCGCGACAATCTGGTTCCCCATCGCCGACGCAGATGCGATGAGTCGCTGGCCTGCGTGATGCCTACGGAGATCGATCTGCTCTTGAATCTCCTGCTTTGCCTCACCCATCCGGGTGCGGTGCTCAACGATAAGGCTATTGCGCTGCTCAGCAACCGCGTCGTTATTCCTCTTTGTTTCCAGTGCCTTTTCAGACTCCTGATGAGCCAGAATAGCCGCACGCTCCTTTTCAGCCTCAGCAGTGCCGCCCATGGCATCTACTGCTGACTTGCGATCGCGCAAAGACACTTTCGGCCCGCGGCCCTTGAACTGTCCCACCGCAGCATCGAAGTAAAGCCCATTGTTCTGCGTCACCTTGCGGCGAATCACCGCAGGGTTGGCGTACATCTCCACCGCGAAAATGTGAAGGTCGGCGAGGAGGGAGTCGTACGTCTTCTCCACCTCGAGATAATCAAACTGGAGCTTCTCGGCTTCGGCGCCGGTCGTTGTGGTGACCTTCATCGCCTTCACTTTGTTGGCAAAATGCAAAGTACTGATGGTTTCGTTAAAACTCAGCTGTGTAGGCGAGCACTGCGCGAGCAGCAGCACACGAGAAGCAGGCTGAGAGAAGGTAGGCTTAAGCAGACGCGTGAGGTTGGATGTACGATAGCTGACATAGGTGCCCTCGTGAAGGCTGTGCACCACGTTGCCAAGTGCAGTCAGACTGCTGTTGATCGAGGTTGCCTCTGCCATTCCATCCCCCGTGACGCCCGTGATGGCGCAGCGTTCGCTGCCAGCCAGATCAGCGAGAATGATCTTGCTACTGTAGACAGGCTCCTTCTGCCCTGGAATGCGAAACACCGCACCCTGGAAGGGCATTTCATATGATGGCAGGTTATTGAGGTCGGAAACTTTTGCCGCTGTGGGAGAACCAGGGTTCTTGCCTTTGGTCGTGGTTGGGCTCGCCGCGCCCGTACGACGGGCTTGGGGTTTGCCTTCGTCGACTCCTTTCTTGCCGCTCTGCTCCAGCAGACTTAACGAAGGCGGTGGCGCTGTGTTAGCCTGCTGCAAAATGTCAATACTAAACAGGCAGTGACTACGACTGGAGGAGCTGTTCGCATCAGTGGCGCGGCTACGACGGCGCGAGATGGCAAGCTGGATTTCGTTAAAGACGGCCTGTAGAGAGGTCATCTCCTTGATGATCAAAGCTGGCAGAAGCACCTCCTCACCAATCATAACCGCCTTCAGCGGAGGAGGAGGCGTATTCGGCTTGCCGCCAAAGAGATCTCGGATGTTTTCATTGTAGATCTCCGTGCAGCTCAAGCCCACTACTACATGCCACCCCTTCTTTGCCTGACGGATCTTGTACTCCATCAGGTCGCTCAGCACGCGCAAGAACATGCCGCTCTCACTTGTCAGGAGATCGTTCTCTAGTGGGTTCGGCTTCACATCTCCGAGAACGGTGAACGTCTTACCAGATCCAGTCTGCCCATAGGCAAGGATGGTGGCGTTGATGCCAACAAGAGCGGCGTCCACCATGTCCACTACAGCATCCTCGTACACCTCCAGCTGGGTGCTTTCTTGATCAAAAATGTTGTCGAACGTGAACATGCTGCTCTTGGCGGGCTCACCCGGCTTGGTAAGCTCGACCCTGAGTGAGTTATCACCGGTGCGGTAGGCGGACTGAAGTTCAAACTTCTCCTGAGCCTGCATGCGAGCACCCTCTCGCAGCATTGGGCGTACACGCACCGCCACCATAACACGTTGAACACCGGCGCTGGCCATTTTGTCTCCTTTTCTAAGCGAAGAAATATGGGGAAAGAGGGAAAGAGATACAAAGAAAGGAGCGTAAGCAATGCTTCTGTGCGTAGCGTACGGTGATGTCAACTACCTTACGCGGTTGTGTTTTGTGGAAGTGAATAAAAATAGTGAATAAAGGCTTTAAAAACGAATAAAAGCAAAATTCTGAAGATAAAAAAAAGGCAAGTGGGTGAGCACTATACAGATGATGAGCCTTTGTGCTTTATGTTCTACAAAGGTGGCCTAGCTGGGGGCAGATCTTTTCTCTAATAGGGCTCTGAGACTTACTACGGCAAAGCGGTAAATACAAAAAACATAAAGACAAAAAAGAAAACATGAAAAAAAAAATCAGATAACTCGAAAATAAAGCAGGGAGATGAAAAGTTCGAGTGCAATTCATTTAATGCACATGCTGAGAGAAATCAAAGATGGCCTCTATCAGTTTCTATTTTCCACAGGCAGGGCTGGGGGGGGGGGGGGGGCTTCGTCAAGGTCAAGAAAAGCTTAATCTTCGCTACGCTGTGTATGTTTTTTTTCCGTTGTTTTCCGTCTGTATTTTGTGTCCTTGTTGTCCAAAAGGAAAAACATTTTCACAAGCATTAAGTTTGGATGTCCTCGCCTCTTCTCCGACGTGTCCGATACGCCTCCATATGAAGCACTTCATCTCCCTCTTCTCTCAGACTTTGGGTTTCTTCCCTCCTCCTCTGCTGCTGTTGGAAAAGGCAATTTCAATGATCTCTCAGTCCAGCTCTTCATGAAGCACAGCTATACTTCTCTCTCTCTCACACACACACGCCACTTCTTGGCTATAGAAAAATACGTATACTATCACAACATACAACGACAACAACAAAAAAAAAACCATTGCTTCCTTCCATTTTTTTTTTGTTATGTCAAAAAAGGTGAGGCAGCACTCCTTGTATTATTATTATTATTATTATTATTATTATTATTATTATTCTGTAAAGCGGGGCAGAAAAAAACAAAAAAAAAAGCGCAATGGACGTAAGACGTAAAGTAGCGTCATTCAGCAGGCACAAGACGCATGTAAGTATATAGTCGCCTTTTCCCAGATGCCAGTCACGCTGAGCGCTGTTCTCTCCAGGACTGCATCTCCTCCTTCCCTCTCCCTCCTCCCCGTTCACTCACTTAACAACACCATTTTCACTCGTGCGTACAAGAAAAAAAGGGGGGAAGCAAAGAAAAAAAAATAATAATAAATAATAAAAAGAAAGTACGCCTACGTACACCAAAATGAACATACGACTCACTCTTCATTTTTACATGGATATAGAAAGCCAGTAGTCTCTCTTCTATTTCTCTCTCATTGCTTTCCCCAGACTTCTTTCTTTCTTTCTATCTTTCTCTCTCTCTCTCTCTTTTGCTTTACTATAAACAAAGTGTACTCTCAGTACATCAGAAGACATAATACGCAAAGTAGCCAGTCCGCACTTGCTACTTCCAAAGCAGGAGAACGAATAAAAGCAAAACACCACTACGAAAAGGAAAGAAAAAGAAAACAAGAAAAGTGGAGTGTGCAAAGAAGCACCAATGATGCAACAAGTTTTCTTCTATATATATATACATGTTTCCCTAAATGAAAACAAAACATGCACAAAGAAAAAATGGCACAGCAAAAAACAAAAAAAGAAAAGAGGGGTAGCTAAATAGAGCGAGTATGTACAACAATTGAATAGTCTGAAAAAAAAAAAAAAAAAAAGG